>JACATO010001759.1:0-198109 GCA_018389105.1 Nautilus pompilius | reverse complement strand
AGAGAGAGAGAGAGAGAGAGCGATGAGAGAGAGAGAGAGAGACGAGAGGAGAGAGGAGAGAGAGAGATTTACGTTGACCGGTGCTGCTTGTATAAATATCACTCTTTACATTTCGTATTTGCTAGCGTCCAATGGTCCTTATCGCTTTCGCTTATTAAAAAAAAGTTCCGTCCGCGACTTTGATTGATGGAATTAATACACATACACATACACACACATACACACATCACACACACATACACATACACACACCATATATATATTTAAAAAAAAACAAAAACCTGAGGTGTGTACTTTGGAAAAAAAGAAATACAGAAGATAAACAGGACCATTAGGAGCGGAAAGCCAGGTCATAAGGTCAAGAGGTGTCGCATCTCTAGAAAAGGGTAAAGCGGTATCGTTATTAATAATAATAATAATGATGATAGTAATAATAATAGTAATAATAGTGTCCCCCGATAAACGGAACTGGCGAATCGGTGTTCACGCCCCCCTTTATTGTTATCTCTTGTTTTCCTTCGCAGGAGAGAAGAGCCGGGGAGGACATTTACCGCGCGGCCGAGTTCCGGGAGGACGCGAGAGCCCCGGACTTATTTATCTCTCTGTAGCGGAGAAATGGCAGTTCAGCTGACCTAATTACAGCCGCGGAATGGAAAATAGAGAGAGAGAGGGAGAGAGAGGGGGGAGAGGAGGTGGAAGAGGTCGGGGGATCTGTTTACTCCAGTGGTTTCTTGGGGGGGGGGGGGGGAGTTAACATCCATCGCTGCTGTTTATTATTTTCCCCATGCAATAGAGGGAGGGGGGAGTCGGTACTGATGCGCGTCCCCTCCTCTCGCGCTGTAGCTTCTTTACCCGGCACAAAAAAAAAAGGAAAAGAGGAGGAGGAGGAGGAGGATGGACAGAAAACAAACAAACAAACAGGGGGCTCCCCTCCCTCCCTGTTGTTGTTGTTGTTGTTTAAGACAGTGCAGTGTCGCCGATAATCGTCGGTCGACCTGCGCGCGCGCGCGCGTGTGGGGCGGGCGGCGTGATCAGCGGGCGCAAGGCTAAAAGGAGATTAGAGGCGGTGGTACGGTTCATTGAATGTATTCATGCTCACTTCTGGCGGAATTTGTAACTGATTTACACTTCTATGGGGAAGACGGTCCCCATGCTGCTGCTTGGTCTATGGCGTCCGGTGCTCTCGCTCTCGCCGTGCTGCTGTTTACCGTAGTCGTCCTCTCGGGCCTCGCTGAAGGTAGGTGGTAGGTAGCTGGCTGCGCGTCTAGGTGTTCGCTCGGTGCGGGGGCGGCCGGGAAGAGGGGGAGGTGGAGGTGGTGTGTGGAGTGGAGGGGAGCGGGCGGAGGGAGGGGGACCGGACCCGCGCCGACGCCCGCCCGCCCCCCCGGGAGGGGAAGGGGTGGAGAGGGGGACGGACGGACGGACGGGTCGAACAACAACAACAACAACAACAAGACCCAGGCGGAGCGGGTGACCTCGCCGCGCGCCGAGCAAGATGGCGACTGCACCGAGACCTCGACTTGTTCTATGTCATTCTCGCCACACACACACACACACAAAAAAATCCCCCCCTTTCCTCCCCCCTCCTCCCGCGCCGAGGAAAAAACAAACAAAAAAAACGGGGCCTCCCCCCCCTCTCCCCCTCACATCCTTCCCTTCTCCACTCTGCCGGCTGGGAGGGGCTTATCCCTTTGTTCGGCCTGGCTTCTTTACCTCCTCCCCCCCCCCCCGTGTCCAGCGTCTCCCCGTCTCCGGCCGTCGTCCTGCTGCTGCTGCTGCTGGTTGTTATGGGGACAGGACCGACCGACACACACCGTCGGGCCCCCCCCCATCCCGGCCGGTAGGGAGAGGGGGAGAGAGAGAGATGACGAAACGCTGCTGCTGCTGCTGCTGGTTGTTGTTGTTGTTGTTTTCCGAAAAAAATTAAAAAAAATTTGTTTTCGTTTTTTTTTAAATTTAAAAAAAAAAAAAAGGGGGGGGACCCCCACCTTCCTGCCCTTTTATACAACAACACCCCCCCCCCGCGCGCGCCTCGTCCGTCCTTTCTCTCCCCCACCTGTCGTTCCGGGCCGCTATCGAAGAGAGGTCCAGGCGCTAACGTCAACATCGCACATGACAACGACCCCCTCCCCGCCCCTTGGAATATTGATTCCTTACGAAATGTCTGCCCCCTATTTCTCTGTTCTCAGTAGATTATTCGGGACTTTGGAGGTAACTCCCCCCCCCTCTCTCTCTCTCTCTCTCTCCCCCTCCTGCCGCCTCGCTCGTTCCAGCAGCACACCTTTCTGTTTACATAAACGCTTATTGATGTATCGATCTCGGTGATTCCGATCCGAACCCCACCCCCACCCCCCCCGTCTTATGTATCCGCTCCTGCTATTTACGTCGGTATTATCGATTTTCGCCCGAGAATGACCTCGAAACGGCAGGGAGAAGCCATAGTGCCCGTCCTGATTAAAGGCGCCAGCAGTATGCTTGTGTTACTCTTCTTCCCTTTGGGGGGGGGGTCCTTATTAATGTCTGTAACTTAACCACCCAACCACCCAGCATCCGTCTCCGTGCTCTCAGAATCCCGCGGAATCTAGTACCTGACGAATAATTATTGTCCTCTCCCCTCCTCCTCCTCTGTTTTTGTTTATATATTCTCCGAATTGGGTTCACCGTGGGGCACCTTGCCAAGAGTTAATCGCTGCTGCTCGGTGTGTGGGGGGGGGGAGGAGGGAGAAGAAGGGTATTTTCGTTAAGAACCCACGACTTCATATAACCGAGCATCACTGTGTGGAAACTGTGTCACTAGGCTAATAAGATCTCTATTCGATTGACCTCCTTTCTGCTCGCGCTGTTTTCCGTTTTCCCGCTGATGATGATGATGATGATGATGATATTCCTTTATTATGCGCAGTGCCCCTCTGTGAAGGCTGCCTATAGCTGAGATATATTTAGGGATCCTTTCGTTTTTGAGGGACCAAGGCCTTAATTGCAGGCGGATCGATGTTTGTTGGACCAGTTTTAGCATCTCTGGATATTTGGGTTCACCCACTTCTAACCTACTATTGGAAATAATTATAACCCGAATGGTCCTCCTAGTACATTTTTGGTTCGGACTAAGGGAGGTTTAACTCCAGAACTTCCAAAAAAAGAAAAAAAAACAAACAAACAAACAAACAAAAAAAATCAATAGCACCTGTTACCAATTTAAACGTTGTTTTGATATGTGGGAGTGGATTGTTAGCAGTTTAGTTAAAAGGCAGCAGCATTTCTTCTGTATTATAATTAAACCTGGTTACCTGAAGCTGACGAGCTTAATAATTTGGAATCAACCTTTGCAAATTCCTTTTTCTGTTTATTATTATAAACTGCAATAATATTGTACTGTTGGAAGCCCTATTTTTGTAGTGAATCGCAACTTTCTGGGCAATAGTTGTGGAGATCTACTTAATGAAAATTACTTTTATTTTTTGTTATCAAAAGCCTTGTATTCCCTACAGTCGAGCCCCCTCTTTCACTCTCTCCTATTTCCCCAGTAAAGAGGTCTGTCTATGTGAACACTTCAGTGATAATTTAAAAATCTATATATATATATACAAAAGTCAAGATACTGTTAAAAGTATGCAATCAGATAATAATCTGAATTGTATGTCTGCGGTAAGAGTACAAAAATACAACAACATTATTCTGCAAATAAATAAAGGAAGATGCTAACATTGAAGTGCAAGACTTTATGCAGCCCTTTTCTGATGGAGGAGAGGCTCGGTTTTCGGGAAGTATGGATAGACTGCTGAACTTACTGTTTAATATTTTTTTAGTTTTAGATAAATCAAAGTTTGGGTCTTAAGGGGAAAAAAGAAAGATAAAATAGTGATTTTCAGGGTTGTAATTTTATGCTGTTTGATGAAATAGGTAGGAAAAAAAAGCTAAATAAGTGAATTGTTAAAACAAACTAATGGCATTTAAAATTGGAAGGTCAACACAACTTTGGGGTGGTTGCTATCATGTATAATTGTTTACTCAGTACTAAAGCATTTTGACAGACCGCCTGTTTGATGAGCGTGCCATTCCTGTAGAGAACATTTCTGACCTGATGAACCACAGCAAGTTCTCTGTTTGCTCATTAAATCTTTAGTGATGAGAAAGAAAGCAAAATGGATCTCTTCCCATTTTGTCAGTGCTGATATTTTCTGCTAAGGCCAAAATCCCGGTTCTGTTTAATCGCTGGTTTTTGCTACATTAATTTAGAGATAGCCAGACTAACACAACTGATCAGAGAAGCCGACTGCTGTCCCTCACAAACTAGCTGATTATCTGATTGCTTATCTCCATATTGAAAATTAAATTGAAGTATTTAAAAATAATTAAAGGTAAAAATGAATTTGTATCAATAATAATAATATAATAATAATAATAATAATAATATAATTATTTGTGAATTTTAAATTTATTTAGAAATGCAGTAGTCTACTTCAGACATTATTGACCATTAGCCAGGTGTGTTTATATTTTTTATTGTTTCGATAAATTGGCATTCTGCTGATGGACAAAATCTTTGAATAGCCTGTGCTTAACTTCTGTATATTTTTCCCACTCCCCTTAGCTTTCCTACCAAAATTAAGCAAATTCAGAGTGTTTTTTTTTTTTTTCATTGTTTAATGAGAATATCTCTCTCTCTCTCACACACAGACAGACAGACAGACAGGCAGGATGTGTGTGTGTGTGTGTGTGTTAAGATATTGGAAAATCTTTAATGTGTGTTCCACAGTAAAGTCATACACATATAAATCTCAGTAATTTTCCCACTGGTTGTTCAAATGAACTAAATAACATTTGGAGATAAATATTTATTGCCATACCTAAATTTTTTCATTTGTTGACAATAGATAAAAGTTGCTGGTGTAACATTTAGCTGTAAAGTAAATTTTTTTTTGAATATACTGCATAGGCAATTAGCAACAAATGACGAGAACACTACCATCAAACAGACTGGTATATAGCTCACCGAGTTACAACTTTATAGTTTCTGGTTTTGATGGCTTTGCAGGCACGTGTCTTTGGGATGGTGAACTAAACTTAAAACACATTTCAAATACAAGATGCACAGTTTAAGGTACTTATTATTGCTAAACTGAAACTAATAGAATCTCACACAAGGGCAATTTTTAACAATTTATGACCACCAGTTATTCTGGACTCCTCATGGGAAATAGCATCTAGAAACTCCTGATTCTGAGGTTGAATAAAATTTTAATTAAAAAAAAGTTTAACATTTTTACATTTTATGGAATGAAAATCAAATTCAACTTTACTTTGGTGTTTATTACTGTTGAATGACTATATATATATATATATATATATATATAAACCCACAAGTCTAAACATTTCAGAATTCTCTCATTACCAAATATCAGAGTTCAGGGTCAAGGGTTTTAAACAAATCCATATTATTGTTGCTTCCTGAATGGAAATTGAACTGGTTTAGAGAGAGAAATTTTACCTGTATTATTCTTATAGGAATTTGGTTGTCACAATATTTGCAGAAAAGAAAAAAAATGGAGAGCTATTTTCAGTTTCTTTCAACAGATTTGTAACTATTTTGTTATGAAATAAGAATAATAAAAAAAAAAGTTAGAGATTGGAAAAAGAAACAATGGGGGTTGGATGGTGAGTATTAGTTTTCCAACTGAACTCTTTCCAAATAGCTTTCACACTGAAATAGTCCATATCCCTCTTTACAGCAGTACTGTTCTGGACATTTTCCTTTTTTGAAATGTGATGCGAGTGTAGTTCCATTCCCAGTAACAACTGACTGCTCCAGCTTGGACAAGCGCTTTGCATCCAATTTCTGTGTTTTTTTTTAAAATCTTTTTATCTTTGCAGATATTTTCTGTCTTCAAACATTTTAACAGTATATAAACACACATCTGTCCGTTAACTGTGCCACCCAAAACACGGGCACACACTTAAATTATGTTTCATTATTTAGTGAATTTTTTGTATTGAAAACTTGTGGCAGTAGAGTTGGGAATAAAAACTGTGGGTGGGGAGAAATGTTGTTAATGTTAAAAGTGGCTTAACAGTTATATATATTACAGATTTCTGCCATACTAAGTTGTATACTCACAAGAAAAAAAATTTTGAGTTAATTTATGATTTACTTCTTTAACCATTGTCACTATGTCATAATGGGCCACCGAGATTGGCAGAAGCATGGGATAGCTGAGATTTACTTGTGGTCAGGTAATTGGGCAGTCAGTCCATGTTTCTTTTACTGTTCATAGGTGTACATCAACTAATTTGTTCAGGGAGGTTAGTGTAAACTACTGCATAGCAATGTCCTGGATATTTCACCACCATCTCTGAACACATGAAACAGGCTGTTGTTTGCCAACAATCCCTATCAGCTGTTGTAGCATCATAAAGTAGGTGGTTCCTGCATAGATTATCCTGAATTGGTTGGTTGCTAGATGGAAGCCATCACCTATGGCAAGACACACTATATGGTGGCCTGCAGTAGTCAGCTGTTTTCACAAATTCATATTCTCTGAATGTACATGGGTCATTTGAAAAGTTGACAAATCTTCTGACTCATTATATTTACAACCAGCCTTTCTGACATGATTTATTTAATATGTTTGTGTGGGCAAGCAAATGGTATAGTTGTGAAACATTTCTAATTCATTGATGGATGTCAGAATCCCAACAGTTAGGTATCTATTCTTGGAATACTCTTCTGTGATTGAGGAATCTTCAGATGTAATCAGCATAATCTGCAGGAACTAGGATGAACAACATGGCATACGTACAGAATGACCACAGCTTATAAAATGTGGTATGGACAGCAGTTGTTCTCCCCCCCCCCCCCCCACACACACACACACAGAGAGAGAGAGAGAGAGACAGACAAAGTATGAAGTTTACAAAGCAACTATTGAAGCATCTTGATGATCAACTAAGACCCAAAAGGCCAAGAGTGACCTCTCAGCAGTAGCTGAAGGAAGGCTTGTGAAGTTTGGGACCTGGACCAATCACCATTGATAGATTCCATACTGGACATCTACAAGCTCTCCTCAGCTACTGAAATGACTTTGGAAACTCTTATTGTGTATACATTACAGAATAAACGTGCATGTGCAAAGCCTATCTTATTTATGCCAAGTTTGTGTGTTGTTATTCATTGGATCATTACAGCATGCATACCATCTGTACATATTTATTTTTGATTTGTTGATATCTGCTATTTACAGCTTCATTTACATTATTTCTTTTCTTTAAATAACGGATTGCTAGTATCTGAAAGGTGGGACCTTTGTGATGAAACAAAACCCTCAGTAAATAAAAAGGCTCTGTGCAAACCACAAACGATATTGCTTGTGCGTGATGGATCTTCATTGAGCATCATGTGCAGCCATGACCATAGCTTGATGATAATTTTTTACCATGGTCTCGGGTGATTAGCGAGTGTTCATTTTTTAGTTAGGTGTGTAGTAAGAAAAATGACATTTATTTTAGTAGTAAATGTATCAGCTAAATATTATAAGAGCACTGCACTTGTTATTTTTTTTAAACTACAAAGTATATTCAAATTAGACATTTTGTTGTTTTAATGCATGTTCTGTTACCTGGGGTTGACAATCTGAACGCTAAGTACTGCTCTTTATTGCTCCTTATCCCCTCCCCTCTGAAATTGTTCTTCAGGGCTCATTATGAGTTTGTAAAATACTAGCAAAAACTTGGGTTTATTTTTTCTTTGGCTGCCAAAGAATTGACTTTGTGAATGTATTTTCTACCTTTTTGTATAATTCTGCAGACCTCCCACCTTTGTCTGTTTGAGAAGAGCAGAACATTAGTGTATTTTTGCCAGCCAGACAGCTTGGCTAGCTCAGTCATTAGTCAGTGAAGAGTGCGCACACAGATTTGAGATAAAAAACTTGAATAAACACAGCCATTTTGTTTCTTAAATCTTACTGATTTTAATTCGTTTTTGAATCTTTCCAAAAGAATAATTTTGACAAATAAATGAATACCAGATAAGCAGTGATATGTGTCCCTCAGTTTTGTGCCAAGGAACGGTCTTCTGAGTTTTCTTTCTTTTTTAAATTTTAAAATCCGTATTAGTGGAGAGGTTTTGCTTTTCCCTGAAGTTTTTTTTTTTTGATATTTGGGTCAGAGCGCAGCAGGAGAGGGGAGGGGAGAAAGGTGAATGAATAAGTCTTTTAGTGCAAGTATTTCCACAACATCTGTTTCAGCAATGTTGACATTCCGTACTTGTTTGTTTTTAGGATCTGTTTGAGATAATATTGGATTTATTTGCTTTATGAAACTTATTAAAACTGTAAAATAAACCGTGTGTCTGGGATTAAAGTAATTTGCTGAAACGGCAGTTCATTTTAATGTGAGCAAGGCTTTGTAGAGCAATAGGTGGTGAAAAGGGGCCGGTTGAGCGGTGTGCCAGATATTTAATAGTGCTTTTGATTGTTGTGCATAGAGGATTGACGCCTTTTGTTGTGCATCTTTTAGCCGGCGCTAGAAAGTGGCTTGGCTGTAACGCTGTTGGTGATTTTAATGAACTCCTACTGTGCCAACTCCATGTTATTGTAGAACATTTGCTTTATGATATGCAGTTCTGCAAAATTTAGCTTTAATAGAAATAGTATGATATTAGAACCACAAGATCTAAGCTCAGGAGTTTGCTGTAATAAGCTTGCTGACTACTTTCTCAATTTTGTCAGAGCCTGTCCAACAAGAACAACACAGAGATCTTTTGTTAGCCTCGAGAAGCAGGAAATCGAAAAACTAACTAATTCTAACTTTAAAGGGTTTAAACCCTATTTAATAACATTCTTTTTAAATAATCTAAAATTGAAATAGTTTGTATTTTAAAAAATTTCATTTTATTAAGACATCTAGGAGTTTATTATTTTGTATTTAATTTAAATTAACAAAACAGAGAGACTCAATGTAACTGACTGTTTGACAAGAATCAAGTATATAGTCACATTTATTCTTACCTTTGATTAGAATTTAATAAACTGTTTTTGCATTATTTTTCATTACCTTTTAATCTTTATTCTTATCTGTTTATTAAAGTTTGAGTAGTTAAAATATTTAAATATATAACTAAATTGTAACTAGTAAATTCTGTACTCCCACAATTTAGTTAATAAAGAATTGTTTTCTTCCCATCATTGCCAACAGGTTGTCCATATTCAGTGCTTAAGGTCCTGCGTTTAACAAATAGTTTCCACTGTACGAGGTCTGTTCAAAAAAGACCGGACTTTTGTCATACAAAATTTATTGCCGGAATTACAACATTATGCATGTTTATCCCCTTCAAAGTACTCCCCCCTGCTTGCAATGCACCGCTCCCATCATTTCTGCCACTGTTGGAATGCTCCTTGGAACTCGTTTTCTGAGATGGCTCGTAACTGTCTCAGCGAATTCTGTTTAATCTCGTCTACACTTTGGAAACGACGTCCTTTTATGGTGCTTTTCAGCTTGGGAAAAAGGAAAAAGTCTGCTGGGGACAAGTCTGGAGAGTACGGAGGGTGGGGAAGGACAACTGTTTCTTTGGAGGCCAAACACTGGCGGACAAGCAGAGACGAGTGACTAGGCGCGTTGCCGTGGTGCAACACCCAGCTCTTGTTTTGCCATAACTCGGGCCTTTTCCAGTGCACATCTTCCCTCAAACGCTTTAAAACTTCTACGTAGAACTCCTTGTTCACAGTCTGACCTTGTGGCACGAATTCATAATGGGTCACTCCTTGACAGTCAAAAAACACAATCAACATCGACTTCAAATTTGATCGGCTCATGCGCGCTTTTTACGGTCGGGGCGACATTTTCCCAACCCACTGCGATGATTGTGCCTTGGTTTCCACATCGTAGCCATAAACCCAAGTTTCGTCTCCTGTGATGATAGTTTTCATGAAGTTTGCGTTGCTTCTTGAACGATAAAGCAGTTCTTGGCTGATGATCCACCCGGTTCTCTTTCTGGTCGTAGGTCAACAGACGTGGCACGAGTTTTGCAGAGACGCAATGCATGTCAAGTTTTTCGGTCAAAACTTCGTGGCACGACCCGATGCTGATACCGACTTCCTCAGCAAGTTCTCGCACAGTCAAACGACGATTTGCACGAATCACAGAACGAACAGCGTCGATGATTTCATCGTTTGTTGACGTCGAAGGTCGTCCTGGTCTTGAATTTTCCTCAATCGATGTTCTGCCCGATATTTAAACCGCTTAAACCACTCGTGACATTGTGATCGGCTCATGCAGTCCTCCTCAAAGGCCTGCTGGAGCAAAGCCCATGTTTCAGTAAAAATTTTGCCGATCTTAAAGCAAAATTTCACACACACACGTTGTTCCATAAGATCTTTCATCTTCACTTCGCAGAGGGGTTGACAGCACGTGTTATTTTCAAAGCTCTAGACGGGTAACTGATCAGAATAGCAAGAGGCCCCAGATGACGTTATGTCACGGAAGGTTGTTGCTACACGACACAACTTGTCGAAGCTCGATCGTTGCAGTGGTTTGTGAGCTATAACAAAAGTCCGGCCTTTTTTTGAACAGACCTCGTACATTTGGTTGGCTTAACTTATCAGATTTCTTCGTGTCAGAAGTGCTAATGTTAATGTTTTGCTATAGCGCTACATGTAACAGTTGTTGTATAACTGAATGTGCAAGAAAGTGTTTATTCTGCATGCGGTCAGCTTTTCCGCTGTGGCAGAAGCCTGGAGATCTCTGCAGCATGGTTGTGGTGATGAGTCCTAGAAGTTGCAGTCGATGGGCACAGCAAAAACTATATTGTAGAATAAGAGGTGTAGAACAGTAATTTAGTGTTATTCTTCTCTCTCTAAATAATGGACAGCTTTCAAAGCACTTAGATTTTGAATGTGGTAATACTAAATTTAAAAACAATTTCTAAAGTAGTTTGTTGGTTTATGTAAATACAGAGTTTCCTATAATCTGTAATACTGAACAAATGTACTGTACGATGGACAGCAGACTAATCCAACTGTCTCCAGGAGAATTTCAAAAATGTATTTTAACATCTTGCTGGTGGCTATTAGCATACTCAGATTAATTAATTAATTTAATAAATAAATTATTATTATTATTATTTAAGAATATAGTTTTAGCTTAATAAACCATAGCCATTCTGTTTCTTTAAATCTCACTAACACAAACATTATCTGAGCTCTAATCCTATTTGATTTACTACATTTTGAGTCTTACCATTTTGAAAATGGATGTGAGAGTAAAGCATAAGTAATTCACAGTTACATGTGTGGAATTTATTTTTTATTAAACTCTTTTTTTTTTTTTTTGTTGCATGAAATAGGAACCTCCTAAAAATGAAAGAAAGAAACTAAAATTAACTACCCAGCTGACAGATAATGTTAGCACCTGAGGAAAGAGATATTACTAAATGAAAGACTGGCTGTGCCTGTGACATTGCTTCAGTGTGTATCACTGGGAACAAGAAGATTGGCTAATCTGATATAATTGTGATATCAAAGTATTAATGGCAGCTGTTAACTGGCCATAATCTAGTTTTAATTTATTTTGTAAGCCTAAGGCTGTCTATAAAGAAAGCAGTTTTCTGATGGCCAGTTCACAGACAATGTTACCGGCCGCTGTATTTTTTGGGAGACCATTTCTCCTCAAAGCAGTAAAAGTCCTCTTACAATAAGTTTAGTCCATCGTGTTCGTCTGGTGGGCTACAGAATTTCAGGCATTTTCTCGTGTTGGACCATACAGATTGGGGGTTGGCAAATTCTTGTTACAGTTTAGCGCTTAAGAAGGTGAGGATTTATCGACATTTTAAAACTGATTAATACTCTTTGCTGCTGCTTCATTTCATTAACAGCTCAAGTACCAACAAAAAAACTACTTTTTAAAACCCTGAGCTAACTTGTAATTGTGACTTCTGGTGGTGTTAGGGTTAAGGACCCTTTGAACCCCCCCCCTCCCCAGACCAACTTCTGCTTATATTTATCAAGATCTTTTAGACTTGTGGAGCTTCTATTAATGCAATATTAGAATAAACTGCAGGTGACAAATTTTCAACTATGCAGTTTCCTTTTTTATTATCTCCCAATGAGGGAGAAGTGGAGGTGGTCTGTAAACTGGTGTTTCCTGCATAATCAGTACATGTGTTAGCATTTGGATTTCCAAAATAGCCAAAAACAGATGCGATGCAGATAAAAGGGCAGGCTCTCTGCTCGGGTGAGTGAGAGCACTGAATGTATTGTTAGTGATACGACTATGAGCCATGGTAAATAACAGTGCAGTGAAAACTGATGGCTTCTCTCTCTCTCTCTCTCTGCCATGTTTTCGTTTGTTTTGACAAACAACAAGACCGCAAAAGAGTTCGTCCTGTTTGAGGAACTGGCTAGTTGAAAAATTGCTACTCCTGTCTGTTTTTTCCTAAAGATTATAGCTTGCAGGTAACGCTTCAGTTAGTTAGTTAGTTTATTTATTATGGTTATTTTCTTTCTTTTTTCACTTACATCATTTTATTTATTTTGGCAAATAGTGGGCATCTTTACTAGAATTTAAAAGAAAGTTGTTAGGTCTCGTTTAGAAACTATACACTATAAAACGTTGCTTTTGCTTTGAATTCGCTCAAAACCTGGCTGATTGGTTGCAGTAACTTTTGTGATGTTGGAATATTTAGTATTGAGCAGGTCTATCAATTTGATTATATGTGAAATGACCCCGTAGGCTTGAGTATAGTGACAGTTGATGTATTTAGCAAAGTAGCTAAATCTTCCTAGTGTGTAGAGTTTAAATTAGAGGAATAATATCTGAACATATTTAATTAGTTTTGAAATGTTTCTTCTGGCCTGCATATCAGTAGCAGTAGGAGAACAAATACTTCAGCCTAGTGAGACTCTGAAGCATTTTCTGCATTTTAAAGCAGTGTTTTATTTGATGATGAGATGTGATAAACCTTCGACTTCAGTGACTAAAAAACACAACAGTAATTTCCGAGATGTGAGAATGCAAATTAACCAACATGCATCCTAATGTGTTAGGGAGAGGGCACTAGCCAGCCTGGATACTGTGCTTTTGCAACTTATGTTGAAGTTTGTGCCACTGTGTTCTGCTTCACACCTGCATCTTTGATCTGAAAAGTTTTGTTTATTGTTTATTCAGAAAAAGACACGAGACCAAAAGTTCTTCTCTCATCATCCTTTGTGCTAGGGTTAGTAACGCTGCTTCTATAATTACATATATATTTTTTCAACTTAATGTCTTTTTCATCTTTTGATCATGTTTGTTCACTTGCACGTGTAAAAAATGAATATTGTATTACTACTACATGATGTACAATGGAACGTTGTCATCGGGTAGATCTGCTGGCTCAGGAGGAGAGTTAGACGTAAACACGCTTTGCCCTCGTTGATTGGATGTACACGTACACTTCTTGTTTCTATAGAATGACAGCTGCTAATCAAACTATATCACTATGCTGGACATTCAAAAATGCTTGGAAATGTTTTTGAAGAAAGGTTACTTTAATGGCTTGAAAACTGAGAGAATCTTGTGTATAATGGCTTAACAGAAGAGAGAAAAATATCAGTAATGTTTTGAAATTGAGTATTTGAAAAAAAAAAAATATATATATTCCTTATTTAATTTAGAAAATACACTAATAATTTATATCATTTAAAAAAAATTATGTATTAAATTGGACTTCAGTTAATTTCTTAATTCATAAAGTTGGTGGCTTAACAACTCGAGAACATGAAAAAGTTCATTCTGTGCACGCATCTCGAAATCCAGGAGTTGTTAGTAACCTTACTTTCCACTGATAGTAACACCTTTTTTTCTTGTTTAAAAAATTATCTGTTTATTATCCTATTTCAATATCTCTCTCAATGCCACAATAAAAGCGAAGTGATGTGTTTCTAAACTTAAATGCACTGCGAGATCCAGTCACACGTTAAACCTGAGAATCATTTGTTGTCTAGTTTATTTTGGAATATCACCTATTTGTGGTGAGTATCACTGATGCAATATGGATTTATGAAGTTATTTTTAGTCCAACATCGCAATTATGAAACAGTTTACTCCAAACTGAAATAATGCTGGCTAGAAATCAATTTTTAGAATCTCTCTCCTTTTGTTGTTGTTTTTCCCCTGCATGGGAGTCTCAAAAGTTCAAGTTTGCACATGACTGAAATTAGATTATGTACAAGGTGGGAAGAGTTATTTAATTCATGGAAATTGAATATGCTTTCTTGGATTTTATTGGTAAGAATCTGATTTTAAATTGATTCTGGTAATTTAAAAAAACAAACCAGAGAAAACAATATTTTTTCTGTGTTGGGTCTCTCACTGACATGGCTTGTTATTGTTGTTGGTAATTCTGATGCAGCTCTAATTTTGTTTTTATGCATTTTTCATAAATTGGGAAATGCACCAAAGGATTCTTACCCTGTAAGAACAAATTTATGGCAGCAGTGCTTAACAGAAGCCTTGAAAAGATCCTGATGTAGTTTTTCAAAGGAAATGCCGCGTTGGTTTTGAGGAACCGCTGTCGTTGCGTTCTGGTGAGCAGAAGGAAGTTTCTTTGCGCGGGCAGCTGTGGGTTATAGTGGTCCACACAATTTGACCTGGCATATGACAAAATAAAGAACTGCTGATAAGGAAGAAAGGGGGCCAAATAAACCTCTTGCATTGTGAGCATCACCTCACCAGCTAGCAAAATTGACCTTTTGTTTTAATGATTAAAATATATATATATATATATATGATGGTCTCTTTTATGTGACTGTTAAAAACATTAGCTTCTTTTGCTTTTGTTTTCAATAGGAACTCAATTCCATTATGACAAGCAGCACTCCTATTTCCATTTATTTAATCTTTTAAAATTGGCTTTTACCAAAATGTTCAGTTCCTGGGTCTTAGATAAAATTAAAAATAATCATCAACTTGGGATTGAATTGTAATGAAGTTTTTGAAACGGCTGGAAGAACATATTGTATGATTTGATTGTTTAGTGAGGTTTTGTTGAGAGTGCTTATTTAATGTCACTTAAAAAAAGTAAGCTGAGATAAAAACATTTAGAAATGCAAGAATTATTAGGTTGAAGTAGTCCAGTTCTTGTTTGCATAGTTGTTGTACTAGTAGTGCTGCAGTGTCTGTTATTGATTACAAATAAATTCAATACTGTTTAGCATCTTTTAGAGGTGGCAGGTAAGCTTTGTTGTTTTTGTCATAGGCAAACAGTTGATTTAGCCAGGACATCAGCATTAAGTTAGGTAAAGTAAAGAATTAGATGGAAATGAGAAAAGAAATAATTTTATTTCTATTCATCTACATTACTTTGTCTATCTGCGTTCCATATCTAGTGTCACTTCAGAAGAGCCGTTCCTCACTGATTTCCTTCTTTAGAGAAGAAATGTTTTATTTAACTCTATTCTTCTTCAGAGTCGGGATTGGACAGAACTTGAAAAGGTAGTGCTGCCGGATGGGACAAGATCTGTTCTAATTTGACTATGGATACACAAAATGTCTCTTCTGAAGTACACTGAATAGATAGATAGATATATGAACTAATAAACAGCCAACCTTTTAAGTTTTTTTTTTTTTTTGTACTGTGTGATACCATTGTGGATTAAACGAATCACTGGGGTGTATTTCTGCACTAGTTAGCACTGGGACCACTGGTCTGGCTTGACGTGGAGATATCAGGGATTGGGAAAGGAAAAACCTGTTTTTTTGGGAGGTGTATGACTAGGAAAAAAGATAGAGAGAGAAAGTTTGGGTTGAAAAATGAAAGTGAAACTTTGTGTGACTGTTTACATTTAAATTACCTGCCACTTTATGAAAAAGATTACATACATATAGATGTGCTTCACTAATAAGATGTAAGCACATATTTTCAAAATTTGACATATACATTTTAAAATGGTTAACGTTTCAGTTTGATCTAAACTCTAAAAGTGATTTGTTATAGATACATGATTTTTTTTAAATATTAATTAATTGCCAACTGATCTGTTTCTGAATAAAACAGGACAAAATTTTTATTTTGAGATTATTTTTTGCTTCAAAATACAAAATATTTCTTAGCAACCAATGTTTACCAAGCATTCGTTCATTCCACTTCCCTGGGGGGTCAAGTGTTGCTGTTCTTAATTCTGTCGGGCCAGATACAGAGTCAGCAATTATCTTGTATGGCTGGAAGTTTTAATTTTGAAAGTAAATTTAAAAAAAAAAAGAAAATTGTTTTCCTTGATAGGGTAGACACCAGTTTTATTTATTAATACCAATTAACTAGTATCTAACTTAATTTTTTTGTAATAAGTTATTATTTTTTTAAGTTAAAGTGTTCTAATCCTAGGCATCATCCAACTAATGAGAGATTTATTCATTTATAATTCAGTTTCTGGACTTGAAATATGGATTTATCTATCTGTTATTTTTAAAACCCTGTGGTGGGCAGAAAGTGGATATGTTGTTGCTTTAGTTGTTTTTGCAGACAAAGTAAACAATGATATAATAAAGTTAGATTGTTTATTTTATCACGTAGTCCACAGAAAATTAGGTGGATTGTGTTGTGATGTATCAGAGCTGATCACACATTCATGCGCTTAGTTCTTCCATAGCCTATGATTGTTAGAAAATATATAGATGATGAAGCACGCTAAGCACCTGGGATATCCCATTGTTGTGTGTGATATCTTTAGTGGTAAGTTCTCTGAAGGCAAGAATGGATGTTTAAAATAAACACCCTTGACAGACTTTTAGATAGAAATATTTCTGTCTCATATTAGATAAGCTCCAAATAGAAAACTAGGCCTGCAGATGTTGCGTTTACTTCTCAATTACGAAGAATTTTTACATTAACTTAAGTGTAGAAACTTCAGAATCTGTCTTTAAAATAAATTAATTAATATATATTTTTTCAAAAAATACACACAATAAATTAACACATATATCAGTGTTACTGTTGTTAGTCTTGTATTAGCTTCACTTTCTAAATGTCTCTAATCAAATGCTATTACTAATCCCGCCCTCATGAATTGGTAATTTCTGGCAAACATAGGTTCTCCTTATTTTCAATATTTTTTTTTCAAAAGGACATTGACATTGGATTTAAAAAAAATATCTCCCGTTCCCCTCACCTGTTCTATTTTTAATTGTCTAATATTTGATGTGGTGGGGAATTATGAGACATTTCCACTTACTAATGGTTTGTTGGGTTAAAAAAAAAATAGAGGGTCTGTTCTATGAAAACCATTCTCTATTTTCAACTTCAGTGGCTGATAAAACTGTAAAACTGACTTTTTACAGACGACAACAGAAGAATACACAGATATCTAGCTAGCCATCAGTCTCCCCAACGGTGTAAGCTGGGGGTAAAGTTAAATGGCTTGCTGCTGCTCCCTTTTAAAGATTGTCGCCCACATTTGTTAGCTTCCAGATATTCCATAAATTAAAAATGTAATCCAGCTTTTCATTAAATCGAGACTAGCAGTTAGAGGTTGTGTTTGTAGCTGATTAGCCTCACAGATCAGGTTGAATTAAGGAGAGAAAAGCTCAGAAATTTTTGTTTTTGTTTTTAGATACATTTGAAGATTGTTGTAATCTAGAAATGAAGAAGTATCAGTTGCAGAGAATCAAACAGTGATCATAAGGTTGAACTAACCAAACAGAATTTTCATTTTTTTAACTAGTCCGGATTGAGGCAAAATAACAGTGAAGGCTGCTTTATTTTGGGTTTGGAGGGGGCAGTTAATATTGTTACTTACTTATTTTTATGTTAACTATAAAGGATGGAAATCTGCTACTAGAACAGGGGGAGGAATCTCAGAGAGTTTGACATTTGTTATATTTGTATCTACTAATGATCCAGATATTGGTGGATTACTTCACTTAGCAGCTGAAAAAAAAAGCTACTATTGGTGTTTATATGCTAGGGAAAAATATTCATTCTTCTTTCTGGTGGAAAAAAACTTTGCAAATGCAGGTTTATCTGCATGTTGGTTAAAATTGGCTCTGACTGATGATCAGTTTATCTGAATGGATTGATTATAATCAGTTTTACTAGATCTGCTTGAGGAACAAGAGGTAGGATAGTTGTGGGCTACACACAGGATTGTTGAGTTCTTTAATATGATGGAAAAAGAGAAAAGGAAAACAATATTTCATTAAAAAAGAAAGGAATGTGCGTATATACGAGGTGTAGTCAAAAAGTATCCGACCTTTGACCAAAAAAAACAATATTAAAAAACTCACCATTTTGATTTAGTCTCCTTCAAAATATTTGCCTTGGGAGTCTACACACTTCTGCCAGTGTTCCTGCCACTGCTGGAAACATTTCTGGAAATCACTTTTTGGGATGCTGTAGAGCTGTGCCGTCGAATTTTGCTTAATGTCCTCGGTTGACTCAAATCTTCTCCCTTTGAGTGTTTTTTTTTGAGCTTTGGGAATAGCCAAAAGTCACACGGAGCCAAGTCTGGGGAGTAGGAAGCCTGATGAACAAGTGGTGTGTTATGCTTGGTGTGGAATGCTTGGACGACATGGACAGAATGAGCAGGTGCGTTGTCATGGTGAAGTTACCAGTTCTTTGCTGCCCACAGGTCAGGTTGTTTTCGCCGCACAGCTTCACGAAGGCGATGAAGAACCCCCAGGTAGTATTCTTTGTTGATTGTCTGACCTTGTGGTGCACATTCATGGTGCACAATACCTCTGTAGTCAAAAAAACAGGTCAACAGTCTTGCTTTCTTTGGTCTTGGCGAGGATGGATGCTTCCATTGGGATGATTGCAATTTTGTTTCAGGGTCATAGCCGTACACCCATGTCTCATCGCCAGTGATGATAGTGTTCATGAAGTTTTGATCTTGGCTAGCACACTCCAGCATGTCCTGGGAGATTTCCTTTGTTTTCTTTCTGCTGGTCAGACTGCAACTTTGGTACGAATTTGGCCGACACCCTCCTCATGCATAAATCTTCTGTCATAATTGACTGAACTGACCCATGGCTGATTCCAACTTCGGCAACAATCTCCTCAATAGTCACACGACGGTCTTCAGAGACTATTCCTCGAACCTTTGCAATCATTTCGTCGTTTCTGCTAGTCTATGGTCTGCCACAACATGGCTCACTGTCCACTGAGGTGCAGCCATCTTTGAACCGGTTGTACTACTACTTTATTTGTGTTTTTTCCCATAGCATCATCTCCAAAGGCCTTCTGAATCTTCTCGATAGTCTGGGCTTGCGTATCACCAAGTTTTTGGCAGAATTTGATACAGTATCTTTGCTCAATTCGCTCGGTCATCTTGACTCAAAAAGAAAAATCGCACAGCACACTCTTCACGTCTGTACTCAATGCGTCACTGCGGGCAACTGGCACAACCTACAGACACGAAAATTTTTGCGCATGCTCAAGAAGGACACGGCCACCTAATACCCATGTGGATTTTGTTCACGCATTATTATTTTGTTCAAACAAATTCAAGGTCGGATACTTTTTGACTACACCTCATATTCTGATGTAGTCAACTATAAAACTTCAAGTGCTTGTCCTTGAAGCTGCTCTAACCAGTCATGGATCATTCTGATTCATCAGAACATCATGAAAGATAGAGACCGTGGGTGGGTGAGTGGGTTTGTACCTGTTAGTAATAGTTATTTTGTCTGTAACTGTGTATTTGATCACTATGCCCACATAATTCTTTTTAATTTATATAACATACATATGAAACATTTCTTGATATCCAAACCAAAACGTTATTAGTATCGTTTCTCTTCCCAGTTTTTCTATATCTACAGATAATGACAGCTACTTTTCACTTCATCTCGTATTTTTAAATCGAACAGCATTCCAGTAAAAACTTTAACAAGCGGTCGTGCTTTGTTTTGATTCATTTGTTGGAATTTGAACAGCTCCCATCTCAATGGTAATCTTCTTGCTCGTTTTCAGATAAACTTGGTGTGAAGATAACACCAGGAATACACTTACAAAAGGAGCCTTACGCAGTCATTGCTCAGAAGAACAGTCCCCTCTTGCTCAACTGTTCTGTGACCTCAGAGTTTCCAATCAGTAAAGTGACATGGAAAAAGAATGGAGATATTATTTCAAGAACAAAGTCAAGAATACAAATTCTGCGGAACGGTTCTTTGTTCTTTCGGGAAATCATACATCGGCGCAGAAAGAACGAGAGGAGGAAAAGGCGGCGTCGGAGTGATGAAGGAATTTACGAGTGTTTTGTGACTAGCAAAGTAGGAACTATATTGGCGCGGCGCCTGAGGCTCTTGGTCGCTGGTGAGTGCTTTTCCTTATTTTCTTTGTGCATTATTTTCAAATGAATGAACCCCCCCTTTTTTTTTACTATGGAGGAGAATGAGACATCATTAAGAAAACTGTTAATTCATTTTTATTGTGTGAGAAGACAGGAAGGAAGGAAGATAGGGCAGAAGCTTGGTTTGTAATAAAGAAGATTTTAACAATTAGACTCGAGATAAATGCTACTCCCCTTTCCAGACAGTAGCATAGTATTCAAGTCTCATAATTAACTGCCAACTGTGTAGATGTGGTGCACTAAGGCAAAATGTAAAATTGAAACACATTTTAACAGTTATAAATGAGAATGTTAGATTTTCTTAATTTTCATGATTTATGTACCATTTGCGATAAGCTAAAGAAAACCTGGGGAAAATGAGTTGGTGTAGCACACGTGTGCACGCTCTAAGATATGATAGCATGGCTGATGATGCAGTATTTTCGAGTTTCTTCACAGTGAAATTAAACTGGCCTCACTTCAAGCCACAATTAAGCCATGAATGTGGCTTAATTAGATCCCAGAGCCCACACTTTAATTGATGTGATTATCCTATATTAATAGAGGTGAATTTAATCCACTTTTAGCATTAACTTATAATTCACTGATAAATTAAAGGAGTGAATATAGTTATACACACTTGGAGTAAATAAGTTCTGTTTGCCATTACTTATTAGTGAAGAGACTTTAACTAGCGGGTGGCAAGTGGACTCGCCAGTAAAATATGCCATATACTATATGCTTATTAGTGCGTGTAGCTTATTTTGACTGTTAGAAAACGTATACCTGGCAAAACTTGTTACTATAATAAGCTGGAACTTTGATTCCCATGCAAGATTTTTTTCTATCTTTCTTTTCTTTTTTTTTTTTAATCAAAATGTGCTCATGGAGTATATCATCGGTGACTCCATAATGGAGTAAGTCTATGTTTGTGTTTAAATAAATACCTCGACTTCTTTCAGGAAAACTATTCTGTATTATTGCTTGTGAGTGGAGGCTCATGGGGTTGGGAATGTGTACCCTCTGTGTTTATAGGGCTGAGTTGGATATCTTGGTTGGGGACTGTTCTCCTTTGGCAGACTCCCCAGCTTCTTTTTGCACTTTTGTACCAGTGGTCCATCGTTGGTTGGTTTCCCCTTACAGCTAGCGGGGACTTTTGTTAGGTCAGTTGAAGTAGGAGTGCGCTGGCACTTTTGCACCAGACATTATTTCTAGTGCTGTCCACTCATTCCCCTCTGTACAAATCTGGGTTGGGTGCAGTGGGTTGAAAAACAATAGTTGAT
This sequence comes from Nautilus pompilius, assembly GCA_018389105.1. NCBI lineage: Eukaryota > Metazoa > Mollusca > Cephalopoda > Nautilida > Nautilidae > Nautilus > Nautilus pompilius. Next base: position 176,532 of record JACATO010001759.1, on the reverse strand, counting down.
GTTTTCTGTAGATACTTAAACAGTTTTGTTTCCTTTACCCCCTCAAATCAGAAAGAAAGACAAGTGAATTAGGGGTCTGTTTTCTGCAAAGATGGAACAGTCGTCTTTTTTGAAGTGAGGACTGATTCACGTGCACATTGAGTTGGTAGTCTTTCAAACTCCATGATAAAACAACAATAACATTAGGGAGTGATTTTATTTGTTTATCTTTTGTCAAAGAAGCTAATATAGCGACACATTACTTTAGAACTTCTGTTTTGTTGATGGCTTTAAACAAATTCTTTGTAATCTTTCTCCAGATGTCTGCTGACGGAAGCAAATGTACTTTCAGATATGAAATTCTGGATAAATCAACCTATGTTGAATAATGTATTGGTGTGCTGTAGACTTTCTTTGAAAGAAGAAAATAATTGTATTTTATCAAATAAAGGACCTGTAGGAATTCTGCTTGAAATTTTTCCAAATGTCTTGCACACTATTAATTATAGGATTTGAGTGGATGCACATGAAGAAAGAATTATGGAAAGGCGACCTATCTACTTGTGTGTTAAGCTGGTAATCTGCTTCCTAACTTATATTGATTGGCTATTTATTTCATATAATCTTTCTCTCAGTATTTCATGAAATAACTTGGAAAAATAAATATGTTGTAGAATGAACTGATGATGTTATTAGAAAAAGATGAAAGGACACCAAAAAAAAAAAACCTGAAGTCAATAGTTTTAGCATAGAAGGAGTAATTAAATATTCTTGTGGTTGACATTGTGGAGATTTGTCTTATTTCAAAGCTCTTTGAAATGAGATGAGAAAAGGTAGTACGTTTGTCTAGCATTTGTTCTTGGCAGGAGGGCTATGGCAATGCCTGTACCTGTTTGTCTGGCGTTTGTCCTTGGCAGGAGGGCTATGGCATTGCCTGTACCTGTTTGTCTGGCGTTTGTCCTTGGCAGGAGGGCTATGGCATTGCCTGTACCTGTTTGTCTGGCGTTTGTCCTTGGCAGGAGGGCTATGGCATTGCCTGTACCTGTTTGTCTGGCGTTTGTTCTTGGCAGGAGGGCTATGGCATTGCCTGTACCTGTTTGTCTGGCGTTTGTTCTTGGCAGGAGGGCTATGGCATTGCCTGTACCTGTTTGTCTGGCGTTTGTTCTACAGGAGGACTATGGCATTGCCCTGTACCTGTTTGTCTGGTGTTTGTTCTTGGCAGGAGGGCTATGGCATTGCCCTGTACCTGTTTGTCTGGCGTTTGTTCTACAGGAGGGCTATGGCATTGCCCTGTACCTGTTTGTCTGGCGTTTGTTCTACAGGAGGACTATGGCATTGCCCTGTACCTGTTTGTCTGGTGTTTGTTCTTGGCAGGAGGGCTATGGCATTGCCTGTACCTGTTTGTCTGGCGTTTGTTCTACAGGAGGACTATGGCATTGCCCTGTACCTGTTTGTCTGGTGTTTGTTCTTGGCAGGAGGGCTATGGCATTCCCCTGTACCTGTTTGTCTGGCGTTTGTTCTACAGGAGGACTATGGCATTGCCCTGTACCTGTTTGTCTGGTGTTTGTTCTTGGCAGGAGGGCTATGGCATTGCCCTGTACCTGTTTGTCTGGTGTTTGTTCTACAGGAGGGCTATGGCATTGCCCTGTACCTGTTTGTCTGGTGTTTGTTCTTGGCAGGAGGGCTATGGCATTGCCCTGTACCTGTTTGTCTGGTGTTTGTTCTTGGCAGGAGGGCTATGGCATTGCCCTGTACCTGTTTGTCTGGTGTTTGTTCTTGGCAGGAGGGCTATGGCATTGCCCTGTACCTGTTTGTCTGGTGTTTGTTCTTGGCAGGAGGGCTATGGCATTGCCCTGTACCTGTTTGTCTGGTGTTTGTTCTACAGGAGGACTATGGCATTGCCCTGTACCTGTTTGTCTGGTGTTTGTTCTACAGGAGGACTATGGCATTGCCCTGTACCAGTTTGTCTGGTGTTTGTTCTTGGCAGGAGGACTATGGCATTGCCCTGTACCTGTTTGTCTGGTGTTTGTTCTAAGGAGGACTATGGCATTGCCCTGTACCTGTTTGTCTGGTGCTTGTTCTTGGCAGGAGGATATGGCATTGCCCTGTACCTGTTTGTCTGGCGTTTTGTTCTACAGGAGGACTATGGCATTGCCCTGTACCTGTTTGTCTGGTGTTTGTTCTTGGCAGGAGGGCTATGGCATTGCCTGTACCTGTTTGTCTGGCGTTTGTTCTACAGGAGGACTATGGCATTGCCCTGTACCTGTTTGTCTGGTGTTTGTTCTTGGCAGGAGGGCTATGGCATTCCCCTGTACCTGTTTGTCTGGCGTTTGTTCTACAGGAGGACTATGGCATTGCCCTGTACCTGTTTGTCTGGTGTTTGTTCTTGGCAGGAGGGCTATGGCATTGCCTGTACCTGTTTGTCTGGCGTTTGTTCTGGCAGGAGGACTATGGCATTGCCCTGTACCTGTTTGTCTGGCGTTTGTTCTTGGCAGGAGGACTATGGCATTGCCCTGTACCTGTTTGTCTGGTGTTGTTCTTGGCAGGAGGGCTATGGCATTGCCCTGTACCTGTTTGTCTGGCGTTTGTTCTACAGAGGACGATGGCATTGCCCTGTACCTGTTTGTTGGTGTTTGTTCTTGGCAGGAGGGCTATGGCATTGCCCTGTACCTGTTTGTCTGGTGTTTGTTCTTGGCAGGAGGACTATGCATTGCCCTGTACCTGTTTGTCTGGTGTTTGTTCTTGGCAGGAGGGCTATGGCATTGCCTGTACCTGTTTGTCTGGCGTTTGTTCTACAGGAGGACTATGGCATTGCCCTGTACCTGTTTGTCTGGTGTTTGTTCTACAGGAGGACTATGGCATTGCCCTGTACCTGTTTGTCTGGTGTTTGTTCTTGGCAGGAGGGCTATGGCATTGCCCCTACCTGTTTGTCTGGTGTTTGTTCTTGGCAGGAGGGCTATGGCATTGCCCTGTACCTGTTTGTCTGGTGTTTGTTTACAGGAGGGCTATGGCATTGCCCTGTACCTGTTTGTCTGGTGTTTGTTCTTGGCAGGAGGGCTATGGCATTCCCTGTACCTGTTTGTCTGGTGTTTGTTCTTGGCAGGAGGGCTATGGCATTCCCCTGTACCTGTTTGTCTGGCGTTTGTTCTTGGCAGGAGGGCTATGGCATTCCCTGTACCTGTTTGTCTGGCGTTTGTTCTACAGGAGGGACTATGGCATTGCCCTGTACCTGTTTGTCTGGTGTTTGTTCTTGGCAGGAGGGCTATGGCATTGCCTGTACCTGTTTGTCTGGTGTTTGTTCTACAGGAGGACTATGGCATTGCCCTGTACCTGTTTGTCTGGTGTTTGTTCTTGGCAGGAGGGCTATGGCATTGCCCTGTACCTGTTTGTCTGGTGTTTGTTCTACAGGAGGGCTATGGCATTGCCCTGTACCTGTTTGTCTGGTGTTTGTTCTTGGCAGGAGGGCTATGGCATTCCCCTGTACCTGTTTGTCTGGCGTTTGTTCTACAGGAGGACTATGGCATTGCCCTGTACCTGTTTGTCTGGTGTTTGTTCTTGGCAGGAGGGCTATGGCATTGCCTGTACCTGTTTGTCTGGTGTTTGTTCTACAGGAGGACTATGGCATTGCCCTGTACCTGTTTGTCTGGGTGTTGTTCTTGGCAGGAGGGCTATGGCATTGCCCTGTACCTGTTTGTCTGGCGTTTGTTTACAGGAGGACTATGGCATTGCCCTGTACCTGTTTGTCTGGCGTTTGTTCTACAGGAGGACTATGGCATTGCCCTGTACCTGTTTGTCTGGTGTTTGTTCTTGGCAGGAGGGCTATGGCATTGCCCTGTACCTGTTTGTCTGGTGTTTGTTCTTGGCAGGAGGGCTATGGCATTGCCCTGTACCTGTTTGTCTGGTGTTTGTTCTTGGCAGGAGGGCTATGGCATTGCCCTGTACCTGTTTGTCTGGTGTTTGTTCTTGGCAGGAGGGCTATGGCATTGCCCTGTACCTGTTTGTCTGGCGTTTGTTCTACAGGAGGACTATGGCATTGCCCTGTACCTGTTTGTCTGGTGTTTGTTCTTGGCAGGAGGGCTATGGCATTGCCCTGTACCTGTTTGTCTGGTGTTTGTTCTTGGCAGGAGGACTATGGCATTGCCCTGTACCTGTTTGTCTGGTGTTTGTTCTTGGCAGGAGGGCTATGGCATTGGCCTGTACCTGTTTGTCTGGCGTTTGTTCTACAGGAGGACTATGGCATTGCCCTGTACCTGTTTGTCTGGCGTTTGTTCTACAGGAGGACTATGGCATTGCCCTGTACCTGTTTGTCTGGTGTTTGTTCTACAGGAGGACTATGGCATTGCCCTGTACCTGTTTGTCTGGTGTTTGTTCTACAGGAGGACTATGGCATTGCCCTGTACCTGTTTGTCTGGTGTTTGTTCTTGGCAGGAGGGCTATGGCATTGCCCTGTACCTGTTTGTCTGGTGTTTGTTCTTGGCAGGAGGGCTATGGCATTGCCCTGTACCTGTTTGTCTGGTGTTTGTTGTACAGGAGGGCTATGGCATTGCCCTGTACCTGTTTGTCTGGTGTTTGTTCTTGGCAGGAGGACTATGGCATTGCCTGTACCTGTTTTGAAAATATCGAAGGTTTATTTTTTAAAAGTTCTATAAAAATGATCATGTAGGCAAGATGTTTTAAAAAAAACTTCTATTTATGGATTGAGTTAAGTCTTTTTATTAATATATTGCAAACAGCTTCCTTAAAAAGATGATCCATGGTATATTTTAGGAGACTTGTTAAGCTGTTATTGCTCCATAGAACTAAAGTATTAGTTAACGTTAACTTAAACTACAGTAAGGTTCTGACATTTCATCCGTTTATTTTTTAGCAGTCGCTTAGTTTTATTCAACCATATTTAATTGTAGATGCACTGATAGATAAAATAAAATGTAGACTTAAAATTCTGGAATTACAGAATTAGAGTTTGTGAAAACTTCCTTTTTTCTTTTTTGCATTAGTGGTTGGGTTGGGGAGAGAATTTAGATGAGACTACGTTAAACTTTGACCACTTTTTTTATCGTTGTTGCTAGTTTTGGTGAAAAAGACCAACCGAGGTGATTGATTTGACATCTTTTAGGGAAAACACACACACACACACACACACACACACACACACACACACATATATATATGTGCAACAACCATTATCCAGTAGCACAGAAGCTACTCTCATAGTTTTGCTAGTTCTTTTGAATATTTGTCCCGTGAAAATTCCCCTTTTCTTCTGAGTAATGTCTAATATTGACACCAGCAGAATATCAGATATTACTCAGGGTTTTGGCAAAACTCCACCTTGGATGTTGCTCTTCACAAAATTACTACGGAATCTTTTGCTTTGAGTTAGCAGAGTGGATTAACTGTAAAGTTTCTGAGATTTAAACATTTTCTGAATGCTCTGTTTGGTTAATTCACGAGAATACATTCTTATTGATTTTTTCTTTCTTTTTTTGATAAATCTAGAATAACCATTGATGTTATATTTAGATTATTCATGGAAATGGGAATTTAGTGTTACTATCTGAAGAAATCAGCCAGCATGCACAGGTTTTGTGCTATTTCCATCTGTTAGAAAGAAACACCAGTCGGATCGGGTGGGTGGTAGCTAACTAGATGTTTTCTCTTTTTTTTGCTTACTGCTCTTTATACCGAATGCCAAAATAACTTTTACAAAAATTTGAACAGTCTGATTCAAATAGTTCAATTTGTAAAAAGTCACTATTACTTTTTAGTCTTATTGAACTAGGTTAATTCCACCTGTGGCGTTTGGAGGGAAATGTGTTAACAGATAATTTTTTAAGAAAGTTCTTGACTTAAAAAATAATTCTGCATTTCAGTGACAGTTTGTATTATTGCACAATCAAATATTTGATATTTAATCCATAAATAAGTTTTTTTGCACTCGGATATCTGTAGATGTTATATATAAATAACTTTTTAAATACACAATTTAATTGAAATATCTTCCTTTAATGCTTGATAAGTTTATTGGTGAGTCAGTCCACAGTTATGGTTGCCAGTAGTTTAAATCCAAATCTGTTTATTCAAATAAAAAAAAAAAATTGTTTCATTTAACAAGTGAAGAATAAATTACAAATCTGTTATAATGGCCTTTAGAGATGGCATGCAGTTTTTTGTTGTTTTTTAAATTAGAATTAAGAGTCAACTGTATATTCAATGATGCTAAATGAAGTACAGGCTCAGTACATTTATTACAAATAATGGCAGGGTGACACACTAAATGGCCCAAATTGTTCCTTAATTGGAAAAAGTGATGGAGTAGGGTGTGAAAGAGGCACACAGAAGTTAAAGGCAGGATGTGTCAGTAGTATAAATTACTCATGTTAGGATGCTAACACTATTCAGTATTGTGTTATAATTTGTCTGTGTCTGCATGTGTGTCTCCTTTTTTAAAAACTCTTGTCATGCCACATTATAAGCTTCCTATCCTTTCTTTCAAACAGAACTTGGTACTTCAATAATTGTGCTGCAGCCAAATAGACTTTGGTTCTCCCCCTTCCCTTCTGTAACTATATCCACTGGTCATTTGAGACCTGACCCCTCTTTTCAGCCACTGCTCTAGGCCTTAGCTGGAATGGCTAGGCTGGCAGTGGAGGTGATAATTTAAAAATTTTAATACCTGCAGTAGTAGCCTTTTGCTGTCTGTGCCTCTGATCAGCACTGCTCTTTGATGTCTCGATCACGTTAAACAAGTTTTCATAAATATTCATGAATACCTTTTTTTTCTTCTTAATTTTTAGTAATTCAACATTGTCTAGTCAGCATCAGCAAAGACTTGATATATTTTTACTTTTAATCACATGTAGATAACAGTTTCTGTATAATGAAGAGTTTCTTCAGTAATCTTGTGAACTGTAACTTTTTAAAAAAATGAGCTGTACATAATTTATTCTTTAAAATTTCTTGTCTTTGAATATGGGAAGTCAATTCCGATTGTAGATCAGTGATTACAAATCTGATCATTGAGACATCTATTTTGGACAATTTTTTTTCTCTCCTTTTATCAGCAAGTGACCTATGAAAATAATAATCTTATTTTAAATCAGTTTTCTTAAAATCTACACAATTGCCAAACTGAATGGTTTGGATGACATTTAAGATTTATCTTATTCCCTTGTTGTAGAATGTATGTATGCAGAGATATGATAAGATAGATCATAAACAGCAAATAGTCTGCTCCTGAACTTCCACAGCCTTGCTGGAATCTGACTGACAGAGCAGGGGAAAGCTGTCAGTCAGGGTGCTGTTATGAAACTCTTTACTTTAGTCTGTGGTTATGGCCATTCCTCTTAACTACCCTCCAGGTTATTACTCTGCAAAATTTTAGCTTTTGTAGCTTCTGTTCTAAGAAGATAAGAAGTGAAAGATAACAAAACCTAGAAATTAAACTTAGATTTGTGCTTAATATTGTGAATAAATACTGAGGTTATTGTGCAGAAATTCTAATTTCCTGACTTCATAGAGTAGAATGCACTTATTTTTGTGTAGTAGTGTAAATTTTATAAATCTTTCCTAGCTTAAAAATGTAGTTAAGTGAGAAGTGTTCAATATTGCCGAGTAGAAAGGACTAGATAGATTAAGATACTAGAGTTATCAATATTCTTTTGGTATTTTTCCAAAAAAAACTGAAGTGGTAGAATAATCTGCAGAATTATGTGGTAACAGTGTTGAGAAGGCTGTGCATAGCTAGTATTGGTTAAAACAAACATCGTGGCACTGATTTTGCAGTATCCAGGTACATACATCTCTGGATTTTTATCCCATATTTGTAAGATATGCAAAATCTATCCAGCACAATTTGTTTTGTTACTTGCTTGTCATGTAAAAAAATAAAAATATGAAAATATATTAAACAAACACAAAGAAAAAAAGGAGAGAGAAAAAGCTGCTGGAGTCTTCAGCAGAGGAGAATAACAAGACCCCCTATTTAATATGGCTAAGTTTGACTGTGTGTCAAGTTGTGTAGTAAGTAGGTTACTGTTATCATTACCTCGTTAAGAACTTGATTTATCTTACGTTGAAAACTGATCAATTTTCTGAATAAAAGCCGTGTTCCTATAACCGGTTAGTGTGGGAGAGAGAACTGGTGAAGAGGTGTGTCTCGGATGCTTGCTGCTGCCTGGTTTTTCCCCTCCTAAATCCAGGCAGGTTGCTTTTGATGTTTCTTGTCATTTCCATGACAACTGAAGGCTTATTGGCATCTGGTATACATAGTAAATTGTTTAGCCTACAGACTAGCTGCCACAGTAGGAACTGTGTTTGTTATTGATTTTGTCATTTAGCCTCTGAATTCCTTTGCCCTCTTCTGTTCTGTTCCCTTGTCAGCAGGACTTGGGATCCCACCACTGAAAGAAAGTAGTTCCAGCTGATGGTTATGACCTCTGTTGACCCCGAATGCTAAGGGGTCCTCCTCTGTGGTTGCAGGGTGACCATGGGCCTGTGGGCGGGGCCAAATCAGATCTAGCCAATCTTCTCAACCCAGTCTTCTTGTGCTAGCCAGAGGAAAAAATCATTTTCCCCATATGTTTTCAGTACTTTCTTTGTGATGAAGTTGTTGACAAGAAAGTATGCAATATGTTGGTTATGGTAGGGGTGTGTATGTATATGTGTTATGATGACTAATGGTATCTCCATCAGGGCAAAACTAATAGCTGGTTGGGGATGATTGCTGTCAGGCCGCCCTCTCAGTGCTGGCATTAAAACAACTGGTCCTGGGTTATAGGTTTCATTGGCAGTAAAAGTCTATGTTAAGCCACCTATACTGGATTTTGATGTATCAGATGCAGTCTCTTGAAGATGTAATTCAATATTGCCTGCTAATTTTGAATTAATTTACTGGCATTAAGTTATGAGGAGGGATTTTTTTTGGTGGAAATAATGACTTTTAGCTGAAGTACTGATCTGTCTTAAATTTTGTTGTGTATTGAAATTATTTTACTGTTCTGTAAAGTTATTTCTCACACTTACACAGAGTTCTACAGACCGAGGAGAGGAGGGAGGGAGGTGACAACACTTTATGAAATGTAGAAAGTTAGCAAAGTAGTTGCAGACCTGCCTGCCTTTTCTACCGACTAGGATGGTTTTGTAGTAAAAAATGTGGCTGCCTAACACTTAAGACAACCTTTATTTTTAATATTCTCTGCATCTGTATTAATTTATACTAATTAAATTCGTAGTATGTTTAAAAGGGCTACCTTGTTTCTTTGTTAATTGGTCAGCTGTTTAAAAATAGGAATTGTAAGTAAATTACTCAATGTAGGTGGGCTGTGTCTGTACCTGGCAGTTAGGGTCACTTACTGGGAGTACAGAGGCTGCTGATACATTCTGAGGTGTGAGAGAACAGCAACAGATGCTTAGAAATCACTACACTAGTACTTTACTCAAACCTAGAGTAACAAAATAAAATGTTTTAAAAGACTTCATGAAAGATTGTAACTTATGCTGTTTAACCACACACCATTTAAAATTAAATAGTAATTCTTTTTATTTGGATAAGAATTTTAGTCTTATTTCGAGCATCTAGATACATTCTATCTACCAGGGCATGGTGAAGAAAATGCCCTGCCTCCTGTGTCTGAATGACTCAGTCCCTTACCCTGTTGTTCTTGAGGTAGGTAGGTGGATATTATTCACCTTTTACATGGCAGATTAGTTGATTACACTGGACAACAAAAAATAACTTTTCGCCCACTCCTGAGGTGTATGCAGGTGTCCTTTATCAAATCAAGCAGCTGATTCCAAATCTGAAGTCGGAATTCACCTAGCCCAGCAGGATTTGTAGCTCCAGAAAAATGTCATTTTCACCCCTTGTTTAGTAATAAATCAAGCACATTGCAAAATTTCGCAATATAAACACATTGTAGAGTAACTGTTATCCATACGCTCAAACACATTGTATAAAGCATACATTAACTGTTTAGAAATGCTTTAAGTACTCAATTTTACCCTTGTGAAAAGCAGTGGTTTGTCTCTGAAGAAATCGACAACAGTCCCCCATCATGTTGGAGTTGTCTCCCCTGATAGCAGGTCTCCATCGCCTTTGTGTTGGTGGGACCTCTCACCGCACTCATCGCTCACAGCACCAAGGTTGGCCAGAAAGAAATCCAAGTGCGAATGAAGAAAATGCAACCTCAGTGACATACGGAAAGCTCATTTTTTCAAAAGCTTTTATCGTGTCTTGAACCAACTTGGCATAGTTGTACGCTCTGCAGTTCCCAAGAAGCCTCCCATGCAGCCAGCTCCAGTGGGTTAAGCTCAGAAAATAAACCACGAATTTGTGGTCCGACAAATATTCCAGCCTTCAACTTGGCATCGGTTAAAATCACTCCAAGTTTTTCTTTCAGGTAAAGAAATCCCGCACCCTTCAACACCCATCGCCTTTACAAAACTCTTCATTAGGCCCAGCTATTCTATAGGCAGTGGTGGAAGAAGAAATGTTCTTTGCAGACTACCAGTGGCACATGTTGCACACTGAATTTTCCTGGAGTATGTATGGTCTGTTCTTGATGGTCATTCTTCAATCTTATAGTGATTTGCACCATCTCAGCTATTCCACAAGCACAAGAAGCACGTGTAGCCTGCTGTGTGTACACAGTACTAAAAGGAACACTCAAATATACAACATTAGATTTCCATTTATTTCTGTAACTGAAAATCCTTATGCACTGGGTTAATTCTGATTTCAGATTTGAAAACAGCTTACTCGAATTAGTCTAAGACACATACCTTTACCTCAGGGGCCAAATTGGTTCTTGTTCGGTGTTATCTTTAAAGCAATAAAAACAAAGAATTTTTGAAAACAGAAGTTATGAACAAATAGACTATATAAATTGTTTGTGATGTAGCAAAAATGATTGTCGTAGCAAGTAACCACAGTGGCATGCACTGAACAATCCAGATAGCAGTGCATCCCCTCCTCCCACCTAGAAAGATTGGTTATTTACATGTTTCTTTAGCAGCAATCATCCCTGGTTAAGTGTTAAAAAAAAAAAGAAATTATTGTTTTGTATTAACCTATTGTTTTGAGACAAGCATTACAAACAAACAAAAAAAAAACAGATAGCCATGATGAGAACCTGCTGCACATGAACAGAACAGAGAGCCTACGATCTGACTGTTGCTGTAACTGATCTATTAAAAAAGGAATGGTGATTAATGCTCCACTTAGCTTAATCGTTTTACTCTTCTCTTATTTAATAGGAAAACATTATTTTCCCACTTATGCAGCTAATGCTAATGACCTTAAAATGGAAACAAAAGTAAAGGTCAGCAGAGTGCTCTTAGTTTGAAGATGCAAATATGATATACATCTAATCATTAGTGATTGGATGCTGTGGGATCTGGCTGTAGCGAACTACATGCCAGTTGATTTTGGATTGGTTTGGTTGGTTAATCATAGCAGCTTTTTTTTTTTTTTTTATTTTGTTCAAATTCCTTCTCAGTAATAGTTTCTAGTATTGTTGAGAATTGTCCGTGATTAACTCATTCATACTGATTACCAAATGGTTATAAACTGTGGAAAGGTTTTTCTCCTTGCCTGACAAAGATGTGCTCATCGAGTAAGCTTCTTGTCACCATTAATTAAACAAACGTTTCCAGAGCGCAATGTCATAAAAGCTTACTATCATATCCCCCCACCTTCTGTCTCTCTGGCTTTTAAAATTGTAATATTATTACTGTTGTGGTGTCCAGGTTTTTTATTGTTGTTTTTCTTTCCACTGATCTTTTAACCAATTTCAAGAGCTGAGCATTGATAATATGGGGATATCTAACTTAAAGTGGCTTTGTATGCTATCTGAAGCTGATTTCTGTTTGCAAATAATTTAGAAGACTTTTCTACAATGGATAGCTACAGAAACTCATGATTGTCTATGAGTAGAAGTCAATATAAGTGTTTTCAAAACATCAAAAGCAGATCCGAGGCTGCTACTTTTGCTGTCATACTTCTGGTAAAGTGCAACTTTTTTCTGTTTTTCCTTTTCTTCAAGCATTGAGGAGAACCTGGCATCAATTCCCATAGTATTTATTGCATTCTGGGGAAGTTTTGTAAACTATTGACAGATAAAACCAGATTCAGATGGCAAACGGGATCACTAAGTATAAATACTAGCAACAAAGAATTCTTTATAGAAAGCAAAAGTCAACAGTTATGTCCCTTGGAAACTGTCATGACACAAAGCAAAGAAAGATGGAGATGGCTTATTATTATGGCCTAGCATTGGGAATTTATTTATAGAATTCTTAACTTTTCATGAAAGGAAAATAAATAAAAAGAATATCAATTCTTCCTCTCCCTCTCATATGTGGAGTATAGAAATTTTTAAGATGACAATATTTTACTTTTCTATTCAGATTTCTTTCTTTATCATTCTAGATTTTTGTTTTGCTTGCATATGAAAACCAACAGCTTTAGCTTCACACATGAAGGTACTGCCTTGCCATGTGGAAGGGATCATAGAATGAATGATTAGCAATACTTAAAATCTTCATACTTTTTTTTTTTTACAGAAACAAAAGCCAAGCTGTTGCTAAAGCTTTCAAGCAGTCTTCTGACAGAATGCTTACTTAATGAAAAGCATTACTGCATTTTCAGAATTTCAGAAGGGGATCATAAAGATGCGTAATTTTTACAAGTGCATTGGCACGAAGAACACGAGTTTTTTTTTCTTTTGTTTCTTGGAAGGCTTTTTAAATTTTAATTAACATACATTCTTATTAAAGTTTGTCTTTAGAATTTGACTAAACATCACTGCCTGTAATGAGTATTTTATTAGGAATGTTCAGGAAGTATTAGGTTTATGGGCATGAAGTATAACAGAAGTAGGTAAACCTTAACCGGTTCAAGTGGCTTATGACATCTGAAGTACAGAAGTGAGTGGAAATTCAGGAAATGATGGTTATTGCTGACTGTGAAAAGGAAATTGTCAGACCAGCATTAATACTATGTGGCTTACATTGACTATAGTTTTGTTTGTTCATATTTGGAGAAGCTGGTGAAATTTTTATTGGGTTGAGATGATTGGGTAAGGGAGTTTTGCAGAAGCTATTATTATAGACTGGTGTTTCTTTTATCTATATTTAAATGTGCACTTGTTTGTCCATTTCTTTTTAAATCTTTTTATCACGAATTTTAGGGAGTCTGATAATTTATTTACCAGTAAGGATTTAAAAAAAATTTTAATTAATTTTCTACTTTGTAATCACAGATTTTCTGTAGTTAAAACTTATGAGTATATGGCATCTGCCACTTAGCAAGATTGGCTGAGAGGTTATGATTGTCAGTGCTTTTGTCATCACCAGCTATTACTTTTTTTAAAACCTGCGTGTCAGCGTCTATTGCTTGTTCTAGTTACTGCGCAGACGGCAGCAGCAACTCGTTCTATAAAAACGTCTAAGGCTACGAGCAAAAGTGACGGGATTTTTAAGACTGGAGATCTGCAGAAAAGACATTCTAGTGAAGTTGCATTTACTAGGGGCATTCAGATGAGACCTGTCCAGCTACCATTATGCCAATTTTATTGTCGGCTGGGGTTTTTCCCTCTCTCTCTCTCTTTTTTTAACTCACCTAGTAGTTGGTGAAAATGTAAAAGCAAAACCTTATATCTAAATGAAATTCTTGATGGTTGCACAGCGGTGTTGAGTGTAGATGTGGAGATTACAGTTGTACCACTTTACCAAATTAAATCTTTATTTCTCTTTGGAAATAGCTGTTATTCCTTACTTCCAAGCATTTGGGCAGACTGTTTGAGCAGGAAGCTATATGAATTTGAAAGAGATTACTCTCATGAATGCAGAAGGCAATTGACTTTATATCCAGGAAAAGTTTTTATTTTCTTTTAATTAGATATAATTTTTTTTACTTTTTCCTTTCTGTTTCTGTAAGAAATACCAGTATAAGTGTTTCAAACAGTGTGCTCAAAACCATGGCAGCTCTAGCTAGATCTGCTGGCTAAATGGTTTTATAAAGAACACTAACTTTTCAAAAAAAGTTAATATCTCTGCCCCGAACTACTTTCCCATCTTTTCTTTCTCTTTTAAAGAATTAAATAAAATAATGTTAGCTTCATAACAATCTTTACATTGCTGAGCTTGTTTATCACCACAATATTTCCCAGCTTTGAACTTTGACTATGCTGCAAATGGTATGCTTAACATTGCAAACCCCTTTTTTTATATACTATCATCTGCTCAGAAATAACTTTCTTTAGGTTTTTAAAACTTTAAATTAAATTTAACCTAATCTATTTTCAAAAACTTGTAAAGTAAACTGAAATTCATATTGGCCAGTATCATAAAATTCTTTCACTTCTGCATTCATTTTTATTATTTTTTATGTGATGCAATTTGGGTCTTATTTGATGTATGATCAGTAATTTTAAAAATCTGTTAAATAATGCATACATTGAAAAAACAACAACAACAAATCTACCATGTTAGGCCAAAACCATTACCTGACATTCCATCCATCCATCCATGGACTGCTTCCACTTGCTGTATGTATGCTATGTACATCATGCCAAAACAACTATTTCAGTTTTAAAAATAAGTTTCTAACAGTAAAAAATCAAGTTACTAACAACAGTTTATTGAGACAAAATTTCATTGACATTTTGCTGAACTGGTTTAATCATTACCAGTAAATTCAGCCACTTCTCTGGTTCAGCAGAAGCAGTTTCTGCAGTCTTTGCATATTGTATGGAAACAGCTTCAGTGCCTTGTACTTCATCTCCCATGTAGTTTGCTGGGGCAGTAGACACGAAAACATTGTCCGTGGTGATTGTTTTGTTTGATTTCTGATGATACTTGTTGAAGTTTCATAGGTGGTATATTATGATCATGGGGCATAGGCCACAGATCCTGTCGTCTCAAATTTACTGTTGAGATTATGTGAGGTTCTTGGGCTTCAGAGCCTCGATAAACACCTCTGTCATGATGGAAGGCGTGTAAAATGCCACCCCTACATTACATTCATTGTTATAGAAAAAGGTCACAAGCGTTCTGCAATCTCGGAGAAACCCCGTGAATACATTCCGGTGAATTGCTGTGTATATGCACACTTAATTCTGTTAACATGTGTTACAGTTTGGGAGTTATAAGTAGGCAACTGACTTGAGGAAGTAACTTTATGATCATCTGGCTTTTAAAATTTATTTTAGTCGAAACATCTAACTGTCATTGGTATACAATGCAATCTGTAACTATTAAGATGATTGTTTAGAACTTAACAAACAGGAATATACTGTATCATCTTACCTTAAGAAACCCAAGTTTTTTTTTTGTTTTTTTAAAAAAAAATGCTTAGAGATAACTGTTTTAATTGATTACTGTAGATAGTAGCACCTCTCAACCGGTTTGTTTAGCAAGTGGAATGTAAAGTTGTTCTGTATGGAAATTTTGACCATTGATATAATGTGGGGGGGCAACAAAAGTGATTTTATTAAATTCAGTATTGAATTATGCACACACAATGTCAGTAAGATTGCTTGGGTGTTATGAGAGTTATCCAGACAAAAATTGCATGAACACGTCTGGTTTTGCGACCATGGTGCATGCGCATCCTTCTACTGGTGACCATATAAAACTTGTTTCCTTAATTTTACTTTGGGTTACATAAATTTTGTTCACAGTATTGGTTGGGGAAATTTTTAATTGATTTCTTTCTTTTCTTTCAACTTAGAGAAGAACAGAAACTCAATATATTATAGTGCAGTGCTGTTTGCATTTACGTTAACTAGCAAGCTGTGTGATTTGCATGACTCTGGACCTTCACTGACCTTTCCTGCTGGTTAACTAATTAATTATATCACAACTTTCAGTGACTTGGGTTCTTTTTCATTTTGCTTAAAAATGAATGTGAATAGTAACCGTTTTTGGGGAGGCGTTTGTTTATGTATAACGATTATAGTTTTGGCCAGAGTTGTAGAAGTAGCAGCTAACCTTGGGTTATTTCTTCCTTCACCTCCTGAGTAGTATCTCATCTTATTTGATGGTAGTTTGGGACTTTTGCAATGGTGTATGACTTTTTCAAAGGCAAGAGCCATTCTGTCCTTCAAGGAGAAAGGGATGGTGAGGGAATGAATGCAATTTTCCTCAGATTTTCCAAAATTATAGCACACCTAATTCACGTTCTGTAAACTGCCTGGTGGTCAATTTATATACAGAATTCTCTCTAAAGCTTCGTACTGTGCCTCAGTATTACTCTGGGATTTTGAGAAAGCAATTTGCATACCCACCTGATAATTTCTCTTTTTGTCTTAAAATGAAGATTTTTCACAGAGAAGAATTGTATGGTAACACTTAGAAGCCACTTCTAGTTAATGTTAAATCTCAGTCATTGATGTAATATTCATATTGGCTGTCTGTAGACTTCAGAGATGGCACACATTCTCTAGATCCACACAGGTTCAGGGAAAGGTTGCCAAGGTGTTTGAGCCAATGTGTTTACTACCACCTCTCAAGCATGGCAAATTTGTGTAGTTGGGCTTTTGGTATAGGAATAAAAAGCATCTATAGTCCACTTTAGAATACCCTTCTTCCTTTACTTCGTCAAGAGATTCTTGACTGTATCACTGAAAATGAAGCTTGAATCATGGCTTCAAAATGCTTTAATTTTATTGGGCTGAAAAGAACTAAATTATCTAGTTGAAATATTGTTCATAAACTGTCTACCAACTACAGTCATAAATCATCTTTGGTATAAATTCAATAAGATCTCAAGAAGATCAACCAACAGGATAACAGCGTGTTATTGAGATCTTCAGTGCAAACCTTTTGCTAACAGAAATGACTTCAGACACGCTTGAACAGTCCAGATCAGAGTAAGCGGTTACATGTTAGTAATCGGCTCTAGCCTGTGTGGTTTTAAAATCATTTCTGTGAAACCTCTACCAGCTATACAAATGCCCCAAGCATCAACATCTTTGGCTCATTGCATACACTAGTGGATCTGGATGTCCCCTGTTCTAAATGGTATATGGCTGCATCATCTGTGTTTGATTGTAAGACTGATCTAGTAATGGTGCCAGGAATGTTAAATGCTAGTTATCTCTTATTTTGAAGACTGTGCCCTTGCTTTATATCCAGTATTCATGGATGGTATGCAGTAAGCTTAGTTTTTAAACCAATTAAGCATATGTGGTGCAAACTGTGGTACAGAGTGTGGCATAGGGAGTCTTTTGTGAAAAATCTAGCAGAATGTGGCCTAACACTTTAGAAAGAAGTGGCACAAATTCAGTTTGGATCCAGTGAGGTCCTTGAAGAAAAGGTGTGAAGCAGGCCTGGTTTGTGAACAGGGGAAAGAAACTATATTGGCTAACGTATAATTCAGCTGATGACTTGATAAACAAAATTTGCAATGTGTACACACAAAAGTCTTGTTTGCAATACTAATTAATGGAATTTTGGTTGATTTTTGAAAGTTGCAATAAAACATTAAAATATGTTACTTTTTCTCTGTTTATCTGGTAGGTTCCAGGTAGTGCAATATTAATCTTTGGTTGGCATGGCTATTATTACTTCAAAGAATGGATTTGTTGACAGTTGTGCAAGAAAACTGGGTTGGCTCTTAAGTATTTTTCAATGTATATAGCTAGGAGTGGATTGACATTCATATAATATACCATCCTTAAACCAGTTGCTACTTGTGGCTCTAAGTAATAAAGGTTACACATTGATGTGTACCTCAGCAATAGTACTGCATTCTTGTAGGCAAAATCTTAGATGAGGCACATGCTATTTTAGATATGGTTCAGTGCAATGAT
Source organism: Nautilus pompilius (assembly GCA_018389105.1). Lineage (NCBI taxonomy): Eukaryota > Metazoa > Mollusca > Cephalopoda > Nautilida > Nautilidae > Nautilus > Nautilus pompilius. Next base: position 158,737 of record JACATO010001759.1, on the reverse strand, counting down.
AGTGCTCATTTATGTCACATTGGTAGGTAGATACTGATAAGCGTCTAAGAATTGTATACCTAGCTTTTGCTGTTTGCTGATAAGAATAAAATGTGTAGAATTCTTAGTATGTTGAGTAGGTTTGCTTCAGAGTGATGAGTTAGGAATCCTGTTAGGCTAGATATATTTGAATTGAATGCAAAATTGTCTTGGTCTTTGTAGCATCTATCATGGAGAAGTTATATTTTGAAATTATTTTATTATTATTTTTTTAAAATCAACATAGGTCTGTTCAAAAAAAGACCGGACTTTTGTTATAGCTCATGAACCACTGCAATGATCGAGCTTCGACAAGTTGTGTCATGTAGCAACAACCTTCCATGACATAACGTCGCCTGGGGCCTCTTGCTATTCTGATCAGTTACCCGTCTAGAGCTTTGAAAATAACACGTGCTGTCAACCCCTCTGCGAAGTGAAGATGAAAGATCTTATGGAACAACGTGTGTGTGTGAAATTTTGCTTTAAGATCGGCAAAATTTTTACTGAAACATGGGCTTTGCTCCAGCAGGCCTTTGAGGAGGACTGCATGAGCCGATCACAATGTCACGAGTGTTTTAAGCGGTTTAAATCCGGGCAGAACATCGATTGAGGAAAATTCAAGACCAGGACGACCTTCGACGTCAACAAACGATGAAAACATCGACACTGTTCGTTCTGTGATTCGTGCAAATCGTCGTTTGACTGTGTGAGAACTTGCTGAGGAAGTCGGTATCAGCATCGGGTCGTGCCACGAAGTTTTGACCGAAAAACTTGACATGCATTGCGTCTCTGCAAAACTCGTGCCACGTCTGTTGACCTACGACCAGAAAGAGAGAACGAGTGATGATCATCAGCCAAGAACTGCTTTATCGTTCAAGAAGCAACGCAAACTTCATGAAAAACTATCATCATAGGAGACGAAACTTGGGTTTATGGCTACGATGTGGAAACCAAGGCACAATCATCACAGTGGGTTGGGAAAATGTCGCCCCGACCGAAAAAGCGACGCATGTGCGCGCATGAGCCGATCAAATTTGAAGTCGATGTTGATTGTGTTTTTTGACTGTCAAGGAGTGACCCATTATGAATTCGTGCCACAAGGTCAGACTGTGAACAAGGAGTTCTACGTAGAAGTTTTAAAACGTTTGAGGGAAGATGTGCACTGGAAAAGGCCCGAGTTATGGCAAAACAAGAGCTGGGTGTTGCACCACGGCAACGCGCCTAGTCACTCGTCTCTGCTTGTCCGCCAGTGTTTGGCCTCCAAAGAAACAGTTGTCCTTCCCCACCCTCCGTACTCTCCAGACTTGTCCCCAGCAGACTTTTTCCTTTTTCCCAAGCTGAAAAGCACCATAAAAGGACGTCGTTTCCAAAGTGTAGACGAGATTAAACAGAATTCGCTGAGACAGTTACGAGCCATCTCAAAAAACGAGTTCCAAGGAGCATTCCAACAGTGGCAGAAACGATGGGAGCGGTGCATTGCAAGCAGGGGGGAGTACTTTGAAGGGGATAAACATGCATAATGCTGTAATTCCGGCAATAAATTTTGTATGACAAAAGTCCGGCCTTTTTTTGAACAGACCTCGTATTACTGTCATTGACTGTATTGTTAGTGTTGATAATATTAACTCTTTAATTGCCAAGTCCTTTATCAAATCTACGCTTCTCTAAAACAATTGTCAGTATATTTCTGTTACCAGGCACTGAATATTCTTACTTTGACCAAATATGTATGCTTTGTTTTCTCGAAGTGTGTGTGTGTGTGTGCGCGTGACTGCAGTTTGGGTGGTTTGTCATTGGTGTTATCTGGATCAAACAGCCTTCAGCAGTGGATCTCGTGCCTGTACTTATCACATTCTATGTACATTTTGAAACTATTTCATAAATAACTGCCATCATAAATGAAACTGAATCTAAGCTTTTGTCCTGAGAAACTCTGTTTGTAAATGGTGACATTTGCCAGGCTAATTTGCTTTAGATTGCAGACTAAAGTATGCCATAGTTTCATGGATTGATGAGAATGGCAACTGGACTCCTGATTCATCAGATCTGCTGTAAACTGCTTCCACAGACTGACAAAAAAAAACAACAAAAAAAAATCCTTGACTGAGGATAGTTTTAAGGGATGTTAAAAGTTAGTACAGATATCCATATTTTTCATCTTACACAAAACAATTAAAGTTTATACAACATTTATTTCTTCATAGCTTTAAGTGTCGAGCTATCCATATTCCATATAAACATTGATTTGCTGGATTTTCAGGTGTAAACTGATTTCATCGGCTATGATAGCTGGAATTAAGAATGTGTTTTCATATTTTTAGAACCATGACACAAAAGGTTCTTATTGTTTAAAATAACAAAATGTTTGTATGATCTGTACATGATCCGGACATGTCTTTCTGATGATAAGAATATTTGAAGTGTTATTCCTATAGTTTGGTTTCTATTGGATTTGTGCTGTCTAGTGTCTAGCCAGTGGCGTGGTTTTCTTTTTTTACCTCCAGTCAGAAGGGCTCTAGTAGATCTTTTCCCCGCTAAAGTTGATCATATTTGGCTTAGTTGCAAGCGCAGGATATTTCAGCTAGCTATCAGATGTTTCTAATATCATGGATGGAAACCAGTGTGACTGGTAGTCTGGGTCCATTTTGTAATCGGGTTTTGTCTCTTTCATGTGCAGCTCAATGTTAGCTTTGCACTCCACTAATAGCTACATTGAAGTGCAGCTAAAGTCCCGACTGTAACTTGTGCAGGAGGAAACGTGAACCAACTGATAGGGGCTGTGCTTTGTGCATGCTTACTGTGCATGGTCATTTATAAAGAGATTTTGCATTTTTGAAGATCTTTGTAACTGGAAGAAGCGAGTGAGAAAGTTCATTTAATTTTGTAAAGTTTTTTTTAAAAAAAAAAACTCTGTTGGCTTGTTTTAGCAGGCTACATTACTGGGATAATATACTGGAAATGATTTCCACCAGGCTGGCTGTTAATGTAGGCCAGGATCCAGAACACTGGGTGGAAAGGAGTGGGGACTAAGTGCTTGATGTTTGGCTTACTTTACAAGTCTATTGAGTTCCCATAAGTAGGGTTCATTTCTAGATGTGGGAGGAAAGTGGAGCGATTGGAGAATGCTGAAATAACCAGCCGGCTAGCTGGTGAAGAAGACTTGAGAAGCAAGTTAGCTGGGGTTGGGGAGGTTTGCCGGACTGGATCGCTGTTCCCTGCGTCTGTCCACCGAGATACTGCAGCTTAAATACCCCCCAACCCTACCTTAGACGGGCTCTGATTTGTTTTTGTTTTTTTTCTTGCTGGATGGTGATGAATGACTAATTTTTTTTTTGCATAAAAAGAAATTGAAATATTACAAAAAAATGTTAGCAAAAAGTTGTGGAATGAATTTAATTAAATAGGGAAGCTGTGCTATTTTCATATCTTTAACTTTAGAAGTTGATAATCCATGCAGACTAAATGGTGTTTTGTGCTAGCAATGCTTGCTTTGCTGAAGTGAAGTCTTAGTAAATTCTGTAAATAGCCTTTTAATTTAACTTGAGGTACCAGTATGTTGTTTTACCTGTTATTTTGCTGCTAATTTCTGTTTTGTTTTAAAATTTTCAGTTTTCTGGAGGAGATAATTTTCTGTTGGGTTCCACCCTTCATCTGTTATTAAGTTGATTCAGCCCTGACCTTTGTGGATGAACTAATGTCGTGCTTTGTTATCGTTAGCTGAATTAGAGAGATCTCAATTTTGTACCAGTCCAGCACACATCTGTACCAATGTGCAGTCCCTCTTATTTATTACTGTTTCTGGATTCTGTACTGGTTTGAAATGTAATAACTCACTTTCTCCGCTGTAGTCTGGCCTGCCTGTGTGTGCTCTCTGCCTTTGTGCACATGCACAAAGATACCCTTATCAGTTTTGTGTGTACAAACAAGCAGCTATATCTGCTCTGTTGTAAATTGTGTCGATTATTAATAATACATACTTGGCATTTCAGACATTTTTATAGTTAAAAAAAATGTTTATGGGAGGAAGAGGTTTTATTTTAGAAGGCATTGATTTATCAGTAGTTCACTAAAATAATTTAGTTATTGTAGGTAAATTATGGAAACTGTTGATAGGCAACGAGTTTATTTTCTTTTTAATTCTTGTGAGGGAGAAAGTTGGCAGAACTACAGATGGGCTCACTGCTGCTGGTTTGAGGTAGAAATGGTGTGTGTTTTGTTATCATTAATATTGCACCCTTCCATCCAAGAAAAAGTAGCTGCAGAAATTGCTTGAGAGAGAGAGAGAGATTAATCATCTAGACTTATCAAAAAGATGACACTGGATGAAACTTACCTTTTTTTTTGATGTTCAAAATGCAAAACATTTTCAGAGAATTTTTTGCTGATAAAGAATTTCTGACAAAAGTTTTTACTTCAATTTGTGTACATTGAAAGTGTTCATAAAAGAATCTTTCCACCTAACTCATCAGTTCCTTAAGACCTAAATAATAAACAATATTCTTGTGCATGTTTTTAAATGGCTCTTTGAAATGCCAACTTTTCTTTTCTGTTTTTTTAATAAAATGTTCGATCATTAAAACATTAATGAATGAGTATTTTCAAGACTGATTAAGAGAAAAAAAAAGTGATAGTGTTAATTTTGAGAGATAAAGATATTGTTTATGGTTTTAAAATCTAGTAGCATAAAATGTTTTCCTAAGCTGGCATCCGATAGCCTAAGGCGACAAAACGGATAGCCAGCCTAGCCTACTACTCCCAGGGCTAGCCACCACTGCCACCGCCTCTTCATTTTATGGTTAACAATTGTTCTAAATACACTTCAACTAATGACCATTTTATTTGCCTGATTCGATTAGGAATCCAGTTTGTGCATCTGTTGGTACTCTGAGAACCGAACTGCAGTAGATGTCAGATTCTCGCATTGATTGCTTCTGATGCTGCTTATTTATGTGGCAGCGAAGTTTTTGATTTATCTGGTTTTGTTAAAATAGTTTATTATCACTCTTTTTTGATTGGTTTGTTAAGCATGGTTTTCCAGTTATTTCCTTGGCACTGTCCCTGATCTTTTGGTTGTTTTTGTTTTTGTTTTTTTTTGCTTTCTAAATGTTTGCAATGAATGGTGGGGGTGTGTGAGCAATGTACATGTTTAGCTGATAATTGGTGTGGGGGGGGGAATAAAATGACATTAAATTGGTTCATTGATAAACTGATGATGTTTATGGATATAAATCTCCTTCCCACAGTATCTGTGTTTCTGAAGGTGTGAAAAGTGATATAGAATTTGTTTTTGTTTTCTAGAGGTAGGAGGATTCAGAACAGTTTGCTGGGTGTCTGCTTTGTAGCCCTGGCTATTTCTGACTTGACCTATTTTATCGTTAGACAGTTGGCGTTTGAAGAAAGTAGTCCCCAGGTCCGCTGCTTGTTTGTTGATGTGACTTGCAAATAAGAAATAATTAATCTATGCAACCCAGTTCAATTTGTCCGTGCCATCCATGGTAGACTGTGTGTGTGAGAGGGAGGAGGGCTGAGCAAAGCTGGTAACATAAAATAATTAACCAGGATTCGGTGTCGTCCGTCTGTTGTCTCCTACTTTCCAGGTAGAGTTGTAAAATAGCCTTAGATAATACCACTAGAAATTAATCGCGACTCTTAACTCGTTGTTTTATTATTTATTTTAGTTCTTTTTATTCTTTTGGCCTTTTTTCCCCAAATAGTATTGATCTGAATCCAAGCAGCTTGGAAACTATAAGTCTTCCCGCATGCGTACACAATGCGCGCGTCATGCACACCACTAGGGAGGTGCTGATTAGTTGACAGATAATTGGTAATTGAGCACTCTGTTGGTTATTAGGCCTTATATTAGCGAATGGAAAACTTAAGTTTTTTTTGGTCAGCTGCATTTTTCATATTACACCAAGTTTATTAACAAATCAATTTATCTACATTAACACAGAACCAGAGAGATTAGAGGGTAAGGGAACAAAGATAGATCCCACAGGCATCTGTTCCTTCATTCAATCATTACCAGCTATACATATACATTATACTTGTAGTATACTATAGTTATATATATAACAAACTTATTACAATTTACTAATAATTAGTTATAAAATATATAAAGCTGTAATGTAATATAAATTAATATATAACTATAACATGCTCTAAGATACTTATTAAAAGTTATAAATATAAAGCTATAACACTGTAAAAATTATCTAAAATACACTATATAGTTACTATTTTTTTTTTTTATTAGCCCAGGATCAACACCCATACACACAACTAGGTGAAGACCAAAATGTAAAAAGTAATAATGGTCTAAAAATGCATTTCAAAATTCAACAGTTTCAAATTTATAAAAAGCGAGAGAGAGTATTGTATTGGAAATTGAGATCAGAAGTTTAATATAGGCACATTAAAATTTCAATTAATACATAATAGGTGAATTTAAAAGCCAGAATATTAAAAGCAATAGTCTTTCTATAAAACGAGATTAAAAATTCAGTACTTATACAACTTCTAAAGACTGTCAAAAATATAATGAAAATCTCTAATTTGAAATCAAAATCTTTAAGATTTCTGCCTAATAATATTTTCAAGTGTTCATTTGTCATTCTTTCACGGCCGAACCGCAGTGTCTAGAGGATCCACATTTTGGTGTAGGTACTTACAGTCTGAACAAGGTTTTAAGCTACCGCATGCTGGCCTTGAAGGCCGCTTTTCAAAAGCCTTACAGATTGCATTTGGTTCAATGCGCTCATTCAAAATAGGTGACCCAGTTGCCTCAAATTATAATGCAAATGAAGGTACCTCAAGATCAAAGACAGGATCCAATGGTATCAGAGCCTGGCCAACAAAGGCCATCTCTCAAGGATCAGAGTCACTACAGCTTCACAATACTCAGAAGTGACCACAGATTTCAATTTTTCAACATACTTTAAGGCGATTTGAAAGTTATCAACAGCAGCAGTTTTCGATATAATACACAGTTTACTTTAACCTTGAAACCTAAGAATAAAAATTAATTTAGTAATTTGCTTGAGGTTTGTCATCATCTTATAAGCTGCCAGCTTTTTATTGGCCAGGTATTTTTCAGATCCCTAAACAAACAATCATCATGTGATTTTAAAAAGCCCCTTTTTTCTCTTGATCAGTTTATTTTTATCTTGAAAAAAAAAGAGACTTATGGAACAAAGTTAAATGTAAGTGTACAGCTTATAGAATGTTAAGAAATGTATCATTAGTGTCGATTCAACGTTCATTCAATGACTCTGTTTAAACAAATTGATATAAAACCTTTTTCTTTTTTTATAAAAGCCACTTTTTCCCCATGCAGTGCCAGTTACCCCCAATTAACCTAGCTATTTCTGAATCCAGATTGTTACCTACTATTGTAAAAGTCAAAGTACTGAAAATGATTATGAAAGTCTGGAAAAGTATAATTTAGTATTTAAAAAAACAAAAATCTCCCAAATCCTAATGCAGAAACAGCAACTTTTCACCACTTACTTGGTTGAGGCAGTTTCTTATTGGTCCACTGGCATCCATTGTCTGTGGAAGATAGAGCTTGAATGAGCTATTTCCGATCGGGCAACACACGCGCTCGCATGTCTAAGCATGAATAATTAGGCAAAAATCAGTGAAGAAAGTTTCTATATCATGAAAATCAGACTTTAATGTTGTTCTGGTTTGCTTGCATTGGAATATATAAAATGTCTGCATATTCCATAATAAAAACAGTCACGTACTGCAAACATTAAAAATAACATTGATGCTTTGCAATGGTCATCTTTGATTTCCGCCATCTTATAAATACTTTTCAGTCTGTGTATCTTTACTTGTTTTTTCTTCTATCGTCAAAACAATAAATTGTCAGAATGCTGCATGATATAACTTGTGATACATAAGGAGCTGGTAAAAAATTCTGTTTGAGTTTTACTAATTGGCCAATTAATTGATAATCAGCCATTTTGCCAACCAGTACATCCACACACACACACACATGATATGCATATCACACATCTGCATGTTTTGATTTATTTTTTTTATTTTTGTGCCCATTTTAATCAATGAAGGTACATTAAGGAGAGAAAAAATGCTTGTATGATTTGTATGTATGAAAGTTAGGCCATTATAGTGAGCCAGTCTGAAATTGGTGGAAATGAAGTTGCGTATAAAAGGATGAATGAACTGTCAGGGCCTGCTGCTGTAAGTGTTTTGTGGTTGACAAACTTTAATCTGTTTCCTCTGCCCCACCTCCACTGAAGGCAAGCCTTGAGTTGATAGTTAAATTCCTTATCACCTTTGACTGTTTTCCTGAATTATATCCTCCATATAAAACACACTAACTTTTGAAAATTCTTTCTAAATGATAGCATTTGCTGTTTTCTTGGATTTGTTTGTTGGATGTTTCATATTTTAGTTTTAAAATTTGCATTTAAGGGTGAAGCATCTTCTAATGGCCATTTGAAGTATCAGAAAATAGTTGAGAAGAACATCCAAGGAATACTTATTTTCTCTTTTTAAATTTGGCTTGAGAGGAAACGGCAGTCATAATCTAAAGGTGTCCAATTAAGTATATGGCAACAGTTATATGGTTCAAAACTCTGCCAATGCTCATAGGTTCTTAAATACACTTTCAAAAAAAATAAATCTCTGTAAACCCAATTTTCTTCATATCACTACTATTCTGGTCCATTGCTGGCAAAACCATGCATCAACATATTTAGAAATTATTATAAAGTGAATGGAATTTCTAGTATTCCTTCCAAGAAGGCAGGTAAAGAAGCATTATGCTAATTATTGGCTTTAAAACAAAATGGCTTTCAGAAATAAGTTTCTATGAGGAGTAATTTGGTAAAAATGGGAAAAACGTAGTGGATAATCCAATAAATACTTCTCGGTTAGCTAGCTTTATTAAGTTCTATTCTCTATTAATGACTAAATGGCAATGATTTGACTGAGTTTGGTGGGAATTTGTCATGGTTATATTCTATTTATTGGTGAATAATTTCAAATCTCAGTTAAATTACACAATTTTTTTTTCCTTTGGTGACAAATATCAAGCATTCCAAAGTAAACTTTTTAGTGTGTTAGTAAGGTGAAATATTCAGAAATTTACACAATTTTCTTTTAGACTTTACCTTTAGGCATAGAATTATTTGGCTAATAATGCCTTCTGTATAATAATACAGTTGTCCCCCGATATTCGCGGGGGTTACATTCCTAGAGCACCTGCGAAGAGTGAAAAACCACGAATACTGGACGTGGTCCATAAAAATGCCTATAAACATCAAAATATAACGTAAAATATTAATAAAAAATGCAACACACGGTAAACTGGGATGATGCGGGGCTGCTGGGCTGCATCTGTCTGAGATACCACCTCGTGGGCAGCAGCCAATCAGCAGCGAGGAGAAATGAATAACGCTCTCTGATTGGCTACTTTCAAACCTCCAGCCAATAGCGTTTATTTTATATTGATATTTTGCTGAATTTACGTTAGTATTTATATTACAAAATTAGTAAATTATATTGTTATTAATAATTTAGCGTTAAAAAGCGTGAAAAAATATATTGCCATGAAAAAAGCCATAAAAAATCGCAGAAGATATTTGTGATTCCGCGAATATGCGGGGGTTTCCACGAACAATTATTAGTTAGGTTCTAAGGAAAATTCTGCGAATAACCGGGGCCGCGAATGCCGAACTGCGATTATGCGGGGGTCGACTGTACCAGCATTTTACATCACATTAAAAAGAGGCTTAGCATTGAAAATTCTCACATTCCCCATTACAAGGTGTTCTTATGTATTGATTTTGCAAAAGCAAATGGATAAATATGGTGAGCAATTTTTCTTTCCACTTAGTTGCTTACCTTTCAGTAATTTAACAAAATGTGCCAGTAAGCATTTTATATCAGTATGCTATAATAAAAGTCATGATCTTCGGCCATTGTGTTGCTAATCTATGAATAGTAATGCTGTTTGTCCAGTTATGGACTCAGGGTTAACATCTGGCAGGGGGAGGGGTTACATGTATGCAGCAGGGTAGTATGTCGCAGAACCTCATTACCAGTAAACCCAGCCCTGGAAAAGAATTAGAAGAACCAACAACATTCAGAGAGTTTGAGATAGATTTTCTGGCAAGTGAAACAGGGTGGTTTGGCTTTCCACACTGGTTTGGTACCAGGAATTGAATGAAAACACTGGAAGGCCAGTGACTGGAATTCTTGTGGACACGGTTGGATTTTGCTCTCAAGAGGACTTGGCTGATACAGAATTTCCAAAAACTGCGGGAAGGTATAATTTGCTGGGGGGGGGGGGGAATTGTTTTTTTTTTTTTTTAGGATTTAAAATCATGCCAAACTAAAGACTCGATTCAATAGTCATATGATATTCTTACTTGAATTTTGGAGAAAAAATTTCATTCTGGATTACACTTTTTAACACTTGATATACAGTAATACCTTCTATAATGCTGTGGATGTTTTCCTGGAAACAGAGCGCCATGTGAAGCAGCACTATGGGAGGCAATTGTAGCGTTCTGGCGACGTGTTCACAGTATCGCCATTTCTTACGTATGAGTGACAAATGAGGACTTTATTGGAGTATCAGTAATAGCACTAATATCAATGATATTGTATATATGAAAAATGTATGTATTTTATAATGAAGAGTTAGTTTTTAATGATGATGGCATAATTCTATTATGTCGTAAGTACTTAACAGTGCATTAGGTTGGAGCTTGCTGTGTAACTGACCACCAGGATGAGCCAGGTTGTGACTCATCCCTGGAATCTGTAGCCTTCTTGAAGAAGGCATCTAGGGTAGTCTGCCCTGCTTGCTATTTCCTCTTTCCAAAGCATTTTCTACTGGTGGACATTGCTTACTATAAACCTCTCTTGACAGCATTTCTGTGTTCCCAGTCAGTATCATTCTCAGACCAAATATCAAGGATCTCATTGATTTTAGTGATGTCCTCTGCCAACATTACTGTCGTTAAATTCCTTATTAGTTGAGCTCCCTTGGTATTGTTTTCCTTCTCCATGGCATGCTAATTTTCAGTCTCCTCAGAGTCTTTGTTTGTAAGCTTCTCTCCATGATAATTCAGTAGCTTCTCCACATCGTTGGTGTCAACTTCATCTAGCCCAGTTTCATTTGCCAGCTTAATAATGCTGTGAGTATTGTCTGGTACAGCATACCCCAAACCCATGGAAGTCATAACATGCCTCTGGCCGCACCTTGCGCCACATACCATTCATGATTCATGCAGCTGGAGGTAACTTCTATCACATGCATTATGTTGAATGATTTCCAAAAGTCTCTGATTATCTGATCTTGGCAATACGGTTTAATCCACTAGTTGTTTGAATATGTTGTGCCTTGGGTAGTAAGTCTTGAAGTTAGCAATGACGCCTTGGTCCATTGGCTGCAGAAGTGGGATTGTCTTTGGTGGAAGATAAACCACTTCCACTGGCACTGAGGTGTTCAGAGTCTTAAGGTTGAGGGTGATATGGGCTGTTGTCCAGCAGTAGCAATGCTCTGGGCTCCACATTCTTTTCCTCAGTACCACTCCACTACAGGACAGAAACTTGACCATACCACTGCTGAAAGAGATCAGCTGTGACCCTTGCTGCCACTGCCTTTGATTTCCAGACAACAGGTAAATGTTCCTTTGAGAATTCTCTCATGGCTTCGAATGTCTCAGAGTGGTAGACAAGCATGGGTTTTTTTCTCAAAATCTCTGACAGCGTTACTGCCCAGCAGGAGCATTAGTTGGTATTTAGTGACCTTGAACCCCGGTGCATGTTTTCCCTCACGTGAAATGAACGTGCATGAAAGCAGTCTCTTCCAAAAGAGGGTAGTTGCTATGTTCATAATAGCATAGCCTTGAAACTGGCAGGGAATTCCGACACTTTAGGTTTGTGCAGTGCTTAAACTCTTTAAACCAACCATGGCTTGTGGAATGTTTCTGTTGTCAGTCCCTCATCTTCATGTTTTTGGAGGTTTGGTTAAGCTGCTTCTGGCCTTCTGGATTGTCATCTGGCATAGGGGCACATGATGCTGTGTCTGATCTTCAACCCAGACACTCAACCGTTTTTCCATCTTCTCAAGTAAGATGCTCCTTGAGTGAGAAGTCTTTGTGCACTCAGCGCTGTTTGATTGTGCAGAAGTCTTATCTTATCTTCATCTTTCAAAGTGGAGCTGATAGTAGGTGTAGCTTAGCCCTAAACTCTGACCGATGCCAACTTGCCACGTCACTCTCATGTTCACGTCTTCCATGGCTGCCTGGCCACATCACCAGCAGACCCACTTGTAGGCCTATCTGCAGACACAACAGGCAAAAAAAAAATAAAAACAGTGCCAGTCAAAATGGAGATATACCACAGTACGCTGTGTAGGTCCAACTAGCCCCCTGCTATGCCAGTTTCAGACTCTTGGCATAGCAGGGGGCTAGTTGGACCTACACAGCGCAGACAGCTGTACTTTTTAAATGATTTATGGATTTTAATCATCTTTTTTATTTTATAGAAATTACACTCAGGATGAAAAGCGCTATAACAAAACAGCATTACCGGGGTATTGTAAATCATGCTGAAAATAGTGCCCCTTGATATCCCTCCCACACCTGCTTTAATCTGAGGAAGGTGTGAGAATTCTTTGGTATTGGAAGCGTGTAAGACACCAACTATTGTCTGAGCTAAAAAAAAAAAAACGGATTTTTGTGTCTCTCTTTATCTTAACTGAAAGATAACTTCCTTGCACACTCCATTTGAAGTGTTTTGATATGTAGGAGCTATGCTCAATTGCCAATGGATAGAATACAATGTTATCATTCTGCGAATGAATTATTCTGCTGAAAAATTCTCTCTCCATCATAAAATATAGAAAATAGTTTATCTTATATAAAATGTATTTCTATTTAATGTGGACTTTTTGTTTTTGTTTTTTCTTTCCTATTAGGAATTTACTTTTGATTTCCAGGTTACTGTTTTAAAAGCACATGATCGTAAAATTGTACATAAGAGTGAAAAGGTAGGCTGTTTTAAAGCTTTAAATCAACATTGTCAGTTTAAAAAATAATCTTAGGGACCAAGCATTGATGAATGTTTAAGAAACCTGCCCTGGTATTTAACTGAGTTGTTTATTTATAAGAATTTAGTCCAAACTGACTGCTTACTGCTGTGAAATCACTTAGAAAAGGTCTGTAGCTGGAGCTGTCAGTCAGTTAAGACACCTTCGAATGCACTTGGCACTCTAAAATTGGACTTTTCACTTAACTTTGTTGGAATACAGATACAAGCCAGCTTCAGGAAAATATTGCAAAACTAGACTAGTAACAATTGAAATTCTGCACTTAGGTGGCTGTGCTGTTTAGACAAAGGTAGTTTGGTTTTAAGGTGCTATAGATAATTGCTGTATTTTTCGGCATATAAGACACTTTTCCCCAAAAAGTTGTGTCCAAAAGTCACCCTTCATCTTCCCTGCTGAAGGTAAAAAAATGGTTAGGTAGTCCCTACAGTGGATGGTCCAATGTGGACCTCAGATGAATCCAGAAAGAAATATATACAGTGGTCCCTCGTCTATCACGGGGGTTAGGTTCCAGAACCCCCTGCAATAGGCGAAAATCCACGAAGTAGCAACCTTATATTTATTTTATTATTTATATATATTTAAGGCTTTATAAACCTTTCCCATACTGTTATTAACCTTTCCTACACTCTTATAAACACTTCCTATGCTCTTAAACAATCCATCCTCACAATGGCCTTATTGCGGGAAGTTACCACCCTCTTCGCAGTCTTGTTAAAAGACTGCTGCCGTCGTCCTTATATTCTTTTCGTCCTTTATGTAGCGAACCGAAGATTCATTGATCCCGTAATGGCGGCCTACAGCCACGTAGCTTCTCCCTTCCTTTAGCATGTCGAGGATTTCCACCTTTTCTGTGATGGTAAGCATCTTCCTCTGGTGCTTGGGTTCGGTGCCAGAAGCCTTAGAAGGCACAGAACATTTGGGCGACATCGTAGGACACAGTGCTCTGGTTGGTCGCCTCCCATCCATCAGCCAATAGTGTGCTGTGTACGATCTCATGTGGGCAAACTAGCTCAAGCGGAAGCGACCGTAGCTGCGTTTTCCATACGTGCGAGTCTTTGTCTACTCATCTGCTGTACGCTACATATTTTATTTCGATTTAATATTCTTTTAATATGTTTTAATTAATATTTTTTTTTATATTTTTTTATATTGTGTTTTCATTTTTTTAGGCCAGAAAATGCTTATTTTACCACAAAAATAATTAAAATAATAAATATATAAAAATACCTATATACCGCAAAATCCCGTGATATAGCGAAAAATCCGTAATACAAAATTAGATATATACAATTTAAAAATCCGCGATACATTGAGACCGTGAAAAGTGAACCGCAATATGGCAAGGGACGACTGTATACGTAATTTGTTACTAAAAACATGAATGTAATTTATTTTAAAAAAAGCAACTGAAATTATTGTATATTTAAAAGCTGTATTTATAAATAACTAACGATAATAACCTGATCCTATAGGTGTTGGTAGGGTTAAGCTGGCCCCATTCAGTAGTAGGCTGCATCACTCATGAACACTCCCACCTATCTGTATCATTTCTTGTTATGTTTACATACAATAGTTGAACACACCTTCAATGTTTTATTGAGCTTATTAACGAAAATATGAGTGAGAAGACTGTAGGATTGCATCAGCACCATCCATCTGAACATTAAGACTCCACAACAAAGATGTGGCACCACCCACAATGTGTCACATCCTAACTATGGAGTCTTAATGTGGGGATAGGTGGCGCTAGTGACCACCTCCAGTCGGATCAGGTGTGCTATTTACCCCCAGTCGCGGGGGTTATGTTCCTAGAGCACCCGCGAAAAGTGAAAAACTGCGAATATTGGACGTGGTCCATAAAAATGCCTATAAATGGCTATAAATGTCAAAATATAATATATAATAATAATTTAATAAAAAATACAACACTCAGTGAAACACTCGAGATAGCTACACGCGGTAAACTTGGATGATGCTGGGCTGCATCTGCCTGAGACAGCGCCTCGTGGGCAACAGCCAATCAGCAGCGAGGAGAAATGAATAACGCTCTCGGATTGGCTACTTTCAAACCTCCAGCCAATAGCGTTTATTTTATATTGATATTTTGCTGAATTTACGTTAGTATTTATATTACAAAATTAGTAAATTATATTGTTATTAATAATTTAGCGTTAAAACGCGTGAAAAAATATATATTGCCATGAAAAAAGCCATTAAAAAATCGCGGAAGATATTTGCTGTATTCCGCGAATATGCGGGGGTTTCCACGAACAATTATTAGTTAGGTTCTAAGGAAAATTCCGCGAATAACCGGGGCCGTGAATGCCGAACTGCGATTACGCGGGGGTCGACTGTACACCCTAGAAATTTTTTCTTATAAATGGCAGAAAATTCTGAAATGTATGATAATTTGATACCACAATCTATTAATGGCATAGTTACTGACCAAATTAGATTTTTATAAGAAAAAAGGCATAACATTTTTTTCATTTCATAATGGTAAGAGCAAATGCTAAATACTAGTTGTTATAAATTTAATAGCAGTACTTTTAATTCTTATTTACACTAAATAAAGTCTCTTTTTCTCCTAAATATTTCTTCCTAAAACACAGGTGCATCTTATATGCCAAAAAACATGGTAAGCTCAATGCAATTTACAACCAATAATACTGCTTCATTGAACAATAAACATTTAGTAGAGACAATAATTAGAACTCATGATCTATTACTATGCAGAAAATGATGGTTGGTCATGTGGTGCTGAATACAGAGTTTGGAAATTATGAAAAAAACAAACAAACAAAGAATCCTTGGCTACTTAAAACCTAAAAGTTTAAAAACTGCATTATGTATTGATATTTAAGTATGGATTAGCAAAGTTAATCATTTTTATTAGTATGTAATGACTTTTTCACATGTTAGTTCCTTTGGCATACTTTTGCTATCTCTGTTCAGATCTCTCCTTCAAGATAGAACAAGAAAAGTTATCTCTAAAAAAGTAAGTTAGTTCAGTTGCTATATGTGATTAGCTGCCATTTCCTGAAGATGAGTGATGATTTTACACTGAAATGCAAAGGCTGGTAAATTGATCAGTCCTTAAGTAGTTACCACCATACCACCTGTTTTCATATGCTGTGATTCCAGCATTATAATTGAGGGCATTAATTCTGAAGTACATCAGCTACATTTCCTGCTTTTATTCAGTTAATGGTGGAATTTATTGAACTTGTAGCAGATCTGAAGCTAGCTGTGGCTTTTAAAACAGGTTAGATTTTAAGTATAGTAGAAAGACAAAATTTGTTACTTTTGCTATACCGTTAACTTAGTAGCTCTCTGTAAACTGCTGCTTTTAGTGTTTTTCTTTTTAAATATGAAAATAAAAGGAAAAACAAATTATGAATGAACTCTTCTATAGTGATTGCCTATTTGAAAACTAATTTATTTTTGTAATTTATCTGTAGCTGGAATTTCATGGTACTATAACGGTCTATGGCAATCGTTCCTTTTAGCTAGCTACCAGTGTAAATAAAATGATTCTTGTATTTGAATTTAAATTAAATACTATTGATGTAGTATAACGTGTTTAGGTTTGCTTTTGTGCACCCTCTTCTATCATTTGTTTATGCTTTACTTCCCATAAGTGGAGAGAAGTGCACTTGCATGACTGATACATAAGATTTCCATTCAAGGATGACTCCTTTTTGAACAGGTTTATAGCATTTTAATTGTTATTGTGCAAGGACAGGAGAGCGGTTAACTGTTAGTGGATTATTGATGGGTCTCTTCCCCCAGCTAGCCTAAGTATTTCCTTAATTTTAAAGCCTGTTTTTTTTTTTTTTTAATTAATTTTTGGTGGTGGGTGTTGATCTGAGTAACTGCATCAAGATACTTTGAAGAGAGTGAATACATTTTGTGTGTTCAGTCTTCCTTCAAATTTAATATAGAGCAACTTTTCAATTAACCTCAGTTGTCTTAGCAACAGTTATAGGATTATCTTGCATTATCTCAGTTGAGGGAAATTGTTTGCCATTTTCTATTGGTTTGAGCATTATTTTGGCTGTTAATTATAGCACTGGTGTTTGAATAAGATGACAATAATTGGTATCTGGCCAGTCTTCCATCTTACTAAATGTAACGACATTTGTGGCAAATTCATCAATCTTAGGAAGATCTTTTGCTCTTGAGATTTATTTGCATGAGACTTTACTTTAGCAAACTTAGTCCACCATTGTCTATTTTTTTGTTAGCAGTTTTGACTTTGTTCTATAGTTATCGTGTATAATTATTCACTTGTACTCTTTAAACTTTGGGATGGTCCAGGGGGGCTCTTCTGGGAGTTGAACATTCTATAGTTGTTTTTTTTATTAAAATTTATTAATTGCTAGAGAAACTAAGATAATTGTTTTTCCCTTCTTAAAAAAAAGTATTTATTTGATTTTACACTGATTTCTGATTTTTCATGCTACTAAAGAGTGAGAGTGTCATTGAGAACCTTGTTGAAAAATCAGCATGACAAACGGCTGGCAAAAGTTAGCAGTTATGGGACACGTAGAGAATCTCATGCAGCTTGGAACAGTGTGAAAGAACTAAACTTGAACAAGGGTTTCTGAATAATGAGAAATAAATTTGCTTGTTTGTTTTTAAAGCTGTCAGAACTAAAAGGAAACTTTGAAACACAAAGAAATAAATTATCTGTTCAGTATAGTTGAAATTCATAGTTTTTGCCAGGAACAAATATCTTTTTGAAATACTGATGCTATATATTTTTTTATTTTACAATTTTTAAGTAAATTATCTTGAATTCTTTGTGTTTTTGTAATAGATGATTAATGTTACCTACTGTATGTGGTCAAATTGTTATTTTTGTGTAGTATTAAACCAGGGAGACAGCCTGGTGGTCCAGTGGTTAGTCTACTGGATTGTTAATGGGAGAGACTTGTTTTGGCATACTTCTTCTCATTCTTCTCCAATAGCCAGTCTTATGGGCTTCTGAGCACTCTGGTGGTCTCTCACATCCAAAAATGGAGAGTTCTAGACGGGATTTAGGTAGGTTTGTTCCTAGGTAGTGTTGAAGGATTATGGCAGATCATCATGTGAGTACTTTTTCTCATTAGTCAGTCTATCTTAGTTCATGGATTGTGATCCAGGACTGTTGATTCTCTAATTAGGAATGGCTTATAATAATAATAATGATATTTAAACCATTAAATGTCTGAAAAGTGTAGAGTATCATCTATACCTAGAATACTTAGCTGTTGGACAATATAAATATTGACATCTGTGAAATACATTTTTATATTTGAAAACTTTAACTTATTTTATATGCTACATTAGTGCAATTGAAAGTAAATGTATCTGTAGTTTTAAGTTAAATTATGCAGCAACGATAGTCCAGGTTATTAGATAATTTTGTCTTTTGTTAAATTTCTCTGAAGTTTGAAAAGTTCTTCTCTACTTCTGACAACAAGCTTAATTTCTTGTTTCTCCATACAATATTGTCTGCAAGGTTCTCTGAGGATTATTGTTTTTATGTTGATTTTCTTCTGTCATCACTGGTGATGTCAACCAGGATGCTATCCTTCTCCACCCACTTGTTGTCATGCAGGCTGACAAGGTTTCACTTCCAGAGGCTGATATCGTCTACTTTTTTCTTTTTGTGTGGTGATTGCGTAAGTGGTGCGTGTGAAAGTTCGTGTATGCGTGTTTACCTTCGAGGAGAAGGGATTGGAGTTGGTGGCCAAAGCCGTGTAGGGTCCGAAGCCCGGTGTGGAGCAAGCTCCCGTTTTACGCAGCTTTAGCATTTTCAGTTCATAGTTACTAAAGTTGCTGATATTTTCTTTTAGCTTTCCCTGGAAAAATAAACAAAAGATAAAATTAAAATATTTAGTTAGGCCAGATTATAAGCGGGCACTTTTGTGTTTTCTTGGATTTGCCTGATCTTGGACTTCCATTGCTGTTACCAGCTTTCCTGAAGTTTTCCAGGTGATTGAAGACCCCAGTCTATTGTTGCAGCTGGTGGGCAAAACAGATTACTTGAGACATGATGAAGGAATGATGATAATGCCATTTTTCCAGTAAGATGAAAAAACTAAGGACACCACTCTTATGAAATATCTTCATTAGTTCTTGGCATTCATGAACAGTTGGTTTCTTATGGGAGGTTCCTTAAGGCAAAAATAAACTTGTCTATAAACTAATTCTGCCTTGTCTCTCTTTTAATGTAAAGGCTGAGATATTTCTTTTAGAAATAGGTATACATAAATAGAAATAAGCAACAGCCATCTGTCACTGTTTGCATTTTTATCACCAATTAATTCTTTGAAGATATTTTTGTTACTGTTACATGTTTTCATGCTATGGCATCCAACTACTATAAATAAAATAGAAGAAAACATTGATGTGTTTTTATCGGCCATATTTGAGATAAGTACTAGTCAGTTAATAAAAGAAATGTATCCATCAATATAGGCATTAGTAATGAATGTGCATAGAGTTTCTGCTTGCACTTTCCCCAAACATTTAACCCTCCAAATACTAAATTATTCATAAGGAAGTGCCAGATTTTCAGATTTTGGTGCTGGTTATTAATAGAATAGAGAAAGTTGCAATGGTTACATCTCTGGCACTATAAAATTCAGAGAATTTTTCATGGATTCCTGTACTACTACTACTACAAGTTTGCTTTGTTTAGTAGAATGGTCTGCATCACAAAATAAAGTTGGTTCTTATCCTTAAGCTCCTAAAATTAAAAAGAAAAATTATATTTTGAAAACTAACTAACAATTCAATTCCCAATCTTCTGTTAATACTAGTTTTGCACATTTACTTAGACTTCATAATTTTTGTTGCATGTAACACATTGTTGTGTGTTGGAAGCATAAAAGTCCAAAGACTCGCTGTGATGAGTTTGTGTGGTAATGAGGCAGGAAAGGAATGGACTCCTTTCTATCTCCCTAAAACAAACAAGCAAACACTTGTATACAAACTTGAAAATAGTGAAATACAAATTGCCTTAAAAGTGATAATTCCAAATTTATGAAAAGAAAGGAAAAAAAATTGTTTTAAATTTATCAATGACTGTCTATTTTCATTCCAAATACATACCTTTTCCATACTGTTAACCTTTACTTATTATGGTTGGTTCGGTTCCAGTGAAAAGGAAATTAAACCTGAATTAATTTTGAAAACAAGACCACTTGGCTGCATCAGGTAATCACTTTGCTTAAGCAATGTCTGATGATTTGTGCTGTTTGTAGACAAAGAGAACTGGTTGTATTGTTTTGCTATTCTTCATTGCTCAACTCATTTTAGGGATAGCTTGTTTTTCCCAAGAGTACTGCTACTAGCATGCCAGCAGTACTCAGTTGTCTAACTGTGCTTTCTAACTGTGTCCTATTTACTGACTAGTTTCTGTAGTTTCTAGACTTCGTTGTAGTTATATATCATAGAGCACTAATCAACTTTCATATATTCTAGAGGAGCCATTGCAATTTCTGACTTGCTTTATAGTTGGTTCTTTCTCATTCCAAAATGTACTAACAATTGCCATCTGGTGCTACATCTTCGTGTGACATTGACATTCAGCCAGGGTAGAGAAGCAACTGGGTGAGATAATGCAATTCTTGCGCCATTCTAGGCCACAGAATAACTACCTTGAAGTGTCAATGGGAGGTTGGTGTTGTTTGGGCAATTCGCTGATGTGAATTATATGATGGGAAATCAATAGCAGTCAAAAGATGTAACTTGTCCCCTAGTTTTTGGAACTGGTGGTTTAAAACGTTTGGTATCTAACAGGTTCTCATCTTTATTTAGTTGTCAAGGGTTAAAAATGCATGAAATGTATGCAGATTTCTGCTTTTGATAAACAAGATTATTTTAAATAATTGATGATACTTTCAGCCTTTAATTACCCTGGTTGTTACATCTGAAAGTAGCTAGCTGTGCATGCATGTACACAGCAGTAAATGGTGTTTGTGCAGTCTCTCCAATATAGAATTTCCTTTTACAATGAAAGAGAAAATAATTCTGCTGTCCATTTTGAATACATAAAAAAAAAAGAATATTGTACCCAGAAATACTCTAACCTTTCCAGGCCTGTTGTAAATAATTTTATTGTGTAATGAAGAGATTGAAAGTCTAATAAATCCTGGTAATAAAGTCAGTGATATGCATACATATAGTTGAAAGGAATTTTTCTGTTCAAATTCTTTATGCTTCACTTGATTTATATGATACAGGAAACTTTCCCACAAAATCAGATTTACTATGCAGAATTGTTGCATTAACAAAAGCTGGAAAGTTCCCTTGGAATACATTAAACGGTATAGCTGGAGATGAATGATGCTACCAGTAGCTGTTAGTTCATAGTTCATCTCACTCCCTGGCTTCAATGCATGTTACCTAAACAAAAGTAGTAAAATTATTTAAATGGCCAATTAATTTTAAAGATCAAAAGCTATAACAAGGAAACAAAACAAAAAAAGAAGCTGCATCAGATATATATATTTTATATTTGAAAAGATGATTTTTTTTGTTCTTATTTATATATGTACAAAAGTATAGGGAAATAAAGATGTCTGGCTTACTAAATGTTCTGTTTGCGATATGCCAATAGAAACACTAGAGATTTTAATATATGCTCTATCTTCATTTTGCCATATCAGTAATTTCAAGGGAATTTCAGAAAATATAAATAAGTTTAAAACATGCATGGGTGATGCCATAACTTTTTTGTCAAGAAGACTACAAACAACTTTGTGCGTGTTGTACTTGTGTAAAACTGGTGGTTTGTGGTGTTTATCTCAATGAGAATATCTAATTAATCATGTTTTGTGTGTCATTGATAATCTGTCGTGAAACTAAAATCAAACAGTAATAATTTAAGTGAAACTGTTGGGTTCTTTAGAGTGAGGGCTAAGTAACTGAAATGACAGTAGCTGCCTCTAAAACCCTTTAGCCAAGTAAGCCATAATGGATTAGCCAGATATCCAGATCAGTAGACTAACTCTGCATTTAACTTACAATTGAAAACCCTTAAGCAATGTTAAATGGTTACCATTGTTTAGTTACTCTTTGGAAATTTAAAAAAAAAAAAAAAAGAATAGGTTAGCATTTTTTTTCCAGTAGGAAGTTTTTGTTTGTTAAGAGTTGCTTTGTCTGCTACTGCACCATACGGTTAAGGTTGGTCAGAATGCTGAGTTGAGGAGGGTGTGCGTGCACTCCTCTTTT
Organism: Nautilus pompilius; assembly: GCA_018389105.1. Lineage (NCBI taxonomy): Eukaryota > Metazoa > Mollusca > Cephalopoda > Nautilida > Nautilidae > Nautilus > Nautilus pompilius. Next base: position 136,395 of record JACATO010001759.1, on the reverse strand, counting down.
TTAGTGTTAAGGAGTATGGAATGATTAAAAATTAAGGGAAGTGTGCATGAGAATGGTGGAGGAGGGGGGGGGGGATTTTTCAGGCAGGCAAATGTTTCATCAGCCCAGCACCGTCATTGACGGGTGAACAGATAGCATGTGGTCTCCACCTAGTGGCATACAACACCATAACAAATCTAACGACTGTTTAATGTCACTAGGTTAGCTTGTGTACACTGGTTCTAAGACAAGCTTCCTTCATGTTTTATTGAGGAGCTTAAATATACATCTTTTTCGGTGGTGGCGTGCATGAGGTGCAATGTCTATCTGGGTGGGCAGGACCGAGGAACCTGTTTGAAACTGTTCTGGCCGGCCGGCTGGCTGGCTGGCTGGCCTGGCCCCACCAACATGCTCATCACTATTGGACACACACATCTTTTTTTACAGTTAATAAAAAGTTTATTTCTCAGTTTCTATGTATTTACTAGTACACTTTGTACTTGACTTGAGGGAACCAATTCAAAATTAACCATACAGTTTCAGAATGTGAGCTGGACTTGAAGTGTTGGTCACATGTAATACAATTCAATGTTCATCCCCATCATGGATTTCATAATCATCTAGTGTCACAGTTTTTGTAGGGAGTATACCATTTTTTGAGGATAATTCTTTCCCATTTTGTATCTGTCTGTGCAGCTACTAATTTTTTCAAGTTTTCAATTGTGTCTTAGCCAATCAGGCAGCAGTTTAAACAACGTGTTTTCCTACTTCAGGTTTTCTTTATAAGCTTCATGCATCACCCAGAACCTAAATTCACGAAGAACTTAAGCTGCATGTTGGAACTCTCTTCGCGAGTAAAGAAGGAAGATGCCGTGGAATGGAATTTAAAGATTTGGGAGTCAGATAATGTTTATGCATGATATTATAAACTTAATCTGGTTTATTGGTTCACTTCACTGACCTTCAGCATTGGTTATCTAAAGCTTGAAAAGTTAGGAATTTTAGGTTTGTTTTCCTGACACTGTCAACCAATTATGCTGGTGTGGTATGTGAAAGGTTTCTGTCACCATAAGTACTCCCTCTTTTGTAACAAGCATTTATTTTAGCTTTAGTGTTTTTTGTTTTTGTTGTTGTTTCTTTAAAGCCCCCAGATTAAATTGCTAGCAGTATACAGCTGTAGGACAAAGGCACATTGTTTTTTGTTGAATTTTAGGTCTCCTTTGTGTTTTGATTTCTTTTTTTGGGACACAAACATCAGTGTTCTTTGTTCATTGTATTACTGCCTTTGTCAATTAACTTAGTGACTTAAATTTTATTTCTATAAGAGCAGTAAATGTATTAATCTGTTTACTAGTTTCCGTGCACGAATTCACTCACTGGTAGCTGTTTTCTGCTGTAATGTGCAGCTGTTTCCATTCAAATTATTTCTGAATCCATCTAGCTTTGTCATCCGTGTAGTCGTGCCAGCACAAAGAACAGCGAGAAATGGCGTGAAAGCAAGTAAGTTTATTCTTTGTTCTAATGTAGGCAGAGTTTGAAAAAAAAAAAAATTATTATAATTTATGAGTTAGAATAAGATGTACATAATGGTTTTGTAGAACACCAGTTAAGCCTCTTCCCACCAACATCCTGTTTGGTTTGCTCCCTGCTCTGCTGGTCTGTTTTTTTGTTTTTTTTTTCCATTCTTTTTGTATGATGATCTACTTGCATTAACCCCTAATTTATTATTTAAATTTTCTACAAGATAAACTATAGAATCCTATTAACTCTAGCAGTTCTTTTCTTAATGCTTTTTATGGTCTTCCTCTTGATTTCTTAAACTTCAATCCAAGCTGATGAACTGGTTAAAAACACAGGATGTCTCAAAATTTTGAGTAAGCAAAGACGTTACTGGATAGAATTTTAGCTTTATATGCTAGAACCCTCAAGCATGATACCTACAAAGTGTGTTCAAAATGATCACCATTGGCATCTACACAGTCTGACAACAGAGTGACAAGCAGTAGCACAGTGTTTTTATAGGAATAGCTGTTGGAGTTTGTGGATGGTAGGTGGCTGATTTTGCAGTGGATACCTCGTCTTTCAACACCCCACTGGGGGGGGGGGGGGAGAAAAAAATCTGGTGGCCTGAGATCTGGCAGGCAGGTATTCAGCTGGTCTGCATCATCTTATCACTTCTCAGAAAAACTGTTCATCCACAAATGTCCTACATTTTTGCCATACAATGAAACCACATGACATCAGGGGTATGCTGAAACATCTTAATGTTGAGAGAGAAAATGCCTGTGTGTGTGTGTGTGTTTAATAAATTTAAATTAATTTGTGACTTTTAGATGCTTTGTTAGGTTCTGCACTATATTTTCTTCTAAAATACCAGTTAATTCTACCTAAACTACATTTTTTGATATTTTTATTTATTTAATTTTTTTACTTTCCAATGTGTCACCAAACCATTTTATTACCATTACATGTTAAAGGTTAATTTCTGTATTTACTGCTTACCTACAGATGGCCTGCCATCAAATGAGTCATACCTAAGAGTAGCTGTAAACAATGTTATATAAAAAATCCAGACAAAAGAATCAATCAGCCAGAATCTGTCACGTTTGCCATGAGCAGCGCTGAGATTAAGTATAATTATGGCAAAAGAAAAGAAAATCTCCAACAAAGAAGCACACACAAAAATAAATCTCTGGGTTTTCTAATTTTTGAATAGAAACTATTTAGATTTGTTGTTTCTGACACTGATCTGTAATTTCGAAATGAATAGGCCGAGCAGTTATGTTAATTTCTATTTTTCTGTAAGACAAATGTTAAAAGTGTGATTTAGTGCACCATCATACCCACCCACCTTCTCAACTTTACCCATCCTCATCTATAGCACTTGCCATCTTTCTCGTTTTGTTTGTACAAAGCTTTCGATTTTCAAAAGAATTGTTTTTTTTTTTTTTTAAATAAAGGCTGGGAATAACTTCCTCACCAGCTTTGTTGAATTTTTTTAGTAAATCATGTTTTTTTTTCAATTCATACAAGATACCTCCAGTTTTATTTATATTACTTCAATTTGCTCAGAATGCTGGTCAGTGGTTAATTATCACTGTGGTCTTGATTAATAATTTATTTGCTGTCATCTTTGACAGGAATTCTTTCCAGACCCATGTGACTTAATATGCTGTTGATGGGTGGTATTCTAAAGTTCTTCAACAGTTACTTTTTGTAGAATGAATGCTGTGGTCTGATAGAACCCTTTGCCGACTTGGCACACTGGTTTTGTTAGAGATAAACTAGTAGGTCCTATGAAAGAAAAAGGACATCACAGGATCACTAGGTGTTTAGTTGGAAATCTAATTGAGAATTAATGGACATTTGGTTGTGCAAGTCCATTAGACATAAAGATAGCCTCTTAGGCAACACACTTAATGAACCGAAGAAGTTAGATAAAAACATACATTAAGCTCATAGCGATACATGTATGTTGGCATGTGTCCACCTGTCCTAGGGATAGCAGGTAAATTCTTTAGCTCATCTTTTGAATGAACTAAAGCAGTGTTTTTTCAAATCAAAATCATGAGTATATTGTGAAGTATAACCAGAAATTTGTCCAATGGAAGAGGCAGTGCCAAACACAAGAGAGAGAGAAAGAGAGATTGCATAGTGTAAATTTGTCATCATGTATCATTTTTCTGTTTAATGGTTTTCAGCTTGCTCTGATATTTAGTATAGCAAAATTCTATCTTGCTTAGGCCATATACTTGTATATGATTATCTGTAGGGATTGGTAAAACAACTAAAGCCAGAGAATCCAAATTAGAATGGTAATATTGCCTGTGCACTACTTTCCTAGTTTGCAGAGCTTAAAGGATAAAACTACTTTAGTCTGATGAAATCTTATAACTTTTTAAATGTTAAAACATTCTGATAAAAATTAATTTATAGGCGATAATGTAAATTAATAATGAAAAAGTAAGAATGAAAATTGTTTCATTAATCTATTATTTTTTAAAAGTACCTATGTAGTAGAGTGGCGAGTAGTTATTAGACTTTAAAAAAGGCAACAATCATTGTCGAAATAAAGACATTTTTTCTAGTGTGGAATGTGAATGTACTTCCCAATATTTTTCTAACCGGTAACAGACAGGTTTTTCCTTTGTTGTTAATACACTTTTTAATTTTTTTTTGTTTATCGCAACTTAAGTGATAATTGTACTTCTTCATGCAAGCAAGTGCTGATTAAAAGCATGTATTGTTGTCGTCTTTGGACTAATCAGGCAAGTAAAGAAAGAAGAAATGTTGGTGCCTATCTGAAGGGTCACATTGTTTCTTAACAGTATATGTAACTGTTTTAATCGTATGTATTTTGGAGTTTTCCCAGGTAAAAGGATGGTTAAAAACACATTAACATGCTAAAGTCAGTTAAAATTCCAGTGTGGTGGTGAATTTAATTTCCTGTCTTCCCCATCATGACTAAATCTTGTTGTGCAGAATGGAGGGCTTTTTTCCAGAAATTTTCCGCCGTCCCACAATGCAATGCACTTATCAAAGAAATGCGGCAAAGTGAGCAACAGTGGAGGTTGTTCTAGAGTGAAGACTCAGTACATGCAGTTAAAAAAATGATGGGCATGTATGAAGCAAACAGGTTATCAGAGTAAATGTGTTTCTGCGATACTCACTTTTACTTTGGTTGGTGATAAACTAACATTAGATTAGATAGTTCGTAAGATTGCATGTTTTGATAAGTCTTTTTGTGATCTCATGGACCTGCTGAAAGGCCTAGATATTATAATAAGCTTTCATGTTTTCAATTACATTTTTTCATTAGTCTATTAATGCTCTGTACATTAAAATTAATTTTGTTTATATATATATATATATAAAACACAGCAATTAAAGTTTAGTTTTACATAGTGTTTACTCAATTTTGACCAAAATTTTAGAATCTTAATGTTCTTTCAGATGAGAATAGTTACATTTTTATGCATCAGTTCTAAGTGTTTACTTGTCTGTTTTGTTGTTGTCCGCACTGTTACTTTTTATAGTTTACAGGTAAGCTACAAAATATATTTAAAAGTATATGGATACCTTATAATTTAACTTTCATTTGGTGAGGGGGTTGTCATTTTATCTTATTGTAGTAGATAGACACACATGAAACTAATTTTTTAAATTATCACAACCTTTTATACAAAGGTGGATTGCTACATCCCTATTTGTTTACCAACCTAGGAAGTGTAATGTAGTCCTTTGCAGAAGATCAGAAACCCCTGACAAAGGATAGCTTAAAGGAATTTTTCTGTTCTTGAGGCATTTTGGGTTACCTGCATTCAGACCTGAAGGTATTTAGGGAAGACTGCTAAGATGAAAAGCTATTACTTGTCTCAATTTGTGAGTCATTCAGCTGCTTTTATGTTGGCCCCTGTGAAGACTGAATGACTCATTCATTTAGTGTTTTTTTTTTCTCCTTTGTGCCCTAGCTGTGAGTCATTCCAGGTTCTTCCAACACTGGTCCAGCAGAAGTTTAAAGTGGACCTAATTTTTGCTAAACTGCTTTGTGAAATAACTGAAAAACAAGGCTGAATATAAAAATGACACTTTACAGAGATGGAATGCTTCAAACAGATAGATTTATACAGTACAGAGAGATAGTGATTGAAATCACTTCATATTTATTTTCCCCACTAGCTTCATTTTAGTGTATTTTGAAAGGTAATTTTATGTCATTTAGATTATGTTAAAATTTAATTGTAATAAAGATTTCATATTATCAACACATTCTCTGTCATGTGCAGTGCCACATTTTCAGCAGAGCAAGTTAGAAAATTGAGTGGTTCTCTACTCATCTTGTATATCTCAGTTTTCATGTTTTCCAAATTGTCTTTACCGCACACTTTTCCTTTAGCTCCTCCCAATAAGAAGAAGAAATCTAACGGGGTTAGGTTTGGGCCTTGGCTGGTGGTCAGTCACTAGTCAGCAATTGTGCCATCTTTGATCACAAGTGAAAAAGAAAAAAAGGTCACAAGAATGGCATGAAATTATCTTTCAAATGACATGAGAATGAAGTTTTTATTCCTATTAAGACAAAAGTAATACAACTTCTTGAATAGGAACAACTTTATATATATGGAAATAATTATGGAAACAGGAAAAACTGGGTATAAAATGCAAATAACATTATAAAATCGCATCTCATGTAAAAATGGAATACTTCGTAGTACAGTCGTGTGTTGATGTAGTAAGTACACTTGTGTTTGGTTATCATGTGAGCAATCAGAAAGTGCCACCCACACTTGTAAGAGGGCTATAAAAGTATAGGCAGAGCTTGTAGAAATCAAAATCTTAGCTAGAGAAGGCTACTCCATTGTGATGGATTGCAGCCTGATTTTGTGTTCCGAAGGAGCAGTATCTAAGACTGAGGAAGATATGCAAAACTGATACTATTGACAATAGATGCAGTTGAGAAAGAAAGCCTAAACTCTCCAAAAGTGATGCTAAATATCTCGGGGTGTTTTCTCTTTGCGATAGACAACAGCCCAGTAGAGATCTTGAAAATGACCTAGTTGCAACTGCAAGTGTTAATGTTTCTTCAAGAACATTAAGGTACACATTAGCACAAGGGTGGTCTTTGTGGATGTGTAGCTGCCGAAAACTTCTGCCAAGTAGAGGCAACAAAGTGTCAAGGCTGAAATTGGCAGCAGAAATGAAACACGTGGATGGGAAAACCTGGAGGGTGTTCTCTACAGAGAGTCCAAGCTTGAACTGTTTGGCAATAATCAGTGGCAGTTTATTTAAAGGCAGATCAGGTAAGGATATAATAGTCAGTATACAACAACTACAGTAAAGCATGAGGTATCATCCAAGGATGTCAAAGATTTGCATAAAATCGAAGGTATGCTGACTGTCTCATCCATCATACAATTGCCTCAGGAAAGTGTCAGGATCTCATTGGGTGTGTGATTGGATGGGGGATTCATCTTCCAACAGGTTGATGACCCCAAGCATGTAGCTGATGTGGTGAATAACTAGCTATAACATAAAGAAGCTAATGGAACATTCACAAAAAAGCCTTGGCCTACAGTTTTGATATGAACATTATTGAGACTATGCTACTGAGAGTCAGTCAGCAACCAAACACCTTGGATAAATTGTGGGAAGTGCTACAGGATATTTGGAACAACATTCCACTGTCATACATTGTTAGCTTGTGTGGGAGCCAAGGTGCCATGCTCTATATGTAGCAAGTGGCTCACATACCAAATATTAATGCACTGCACAACGTATTGATTTTTTTTTTGTGTGTGTATTTTCTGTAATAATGCATTCTGTATGTATTATATACATCTTGTAATTGTAATTATATTGTTTGTTTGCCTGTCTCTGTGTGCGTGTGTGTGCGTAATTCTAATACTATTTTTTTCTCAAACCAAAATCTGAATAGCTAGCTTTTCATGCACTCTCATCAGAATGTAAAGAGAACTGAAATGAGATATAGTATGTCATTGTAGCATTTTAATAAGGATTTTGAATTTCAATGAACTTTAGAAAAACTTTGATATAGTTAGATACAAAAACAGGATATTTGATTTTAGTTGGTCTGAAATTTCTGATATTTCTCATTTAGCCAGAGTTGTTATTTTTAGCATGGTCAGGTGGGTGATTTGACTTTTGAACGATTGGGCTTGCATCATTTGGTATGGTTAAGTGCATCAGAAGCAGTGACCCCGATATCATGAAAGACATTGATGCTGGTGTAAAGAAAAATTGCTTGCCTAGAGATTCCTTAATGCATCCAACATTGGCATTCGTCAAAATACAATATGGGATGGTTGAAAATGTTCTTTAAGGGAATAGTGCATTTCCTCATGTTTTCCTGTTTGGATATTGAATAATCTGCAATGAAAGCTTTAAACCTCTTTCCTCCTCTTCTACATGTAATTTCCCAGCTTTCAGTTAAGTTCTTTGTGTGGCTCTTGGTTTTGTTCTAGTCTTAATAGCAATGTTTGTTTGCTTGCTTTAAAAAACAACAAAAACGGTCACCTGAATTTTCTGCATTTTAAACAATTGGTATCAGTAATCGGAGTTGGTGTTGCATCAGAAATGGTCATTGATAGCTAGCCGACAATGAGAGACATGGTAGAATTTTGTATGTAGTTTTGTAAAACTTGTTGGTAATATTCTTACCAGATGACAGATTAACTTCCGGACCCTTGCATACTCAAGGTTTTAGTTAGTAGTAAAAGGTAAATGTATATAGCCTTGTTTTTATTGGTAGGTTTAATTTTTCAAACAGTTTATTCTGTCAGGTATCACAAAATGATTCTTCTGATACCCAGATGACATCTAGTTGAATACAGCTCATTATCTAATAAATATGTCATTTGTAAATTTTATAGAAAGTTGTTTTACTTTCTTTTCCACAGGCATTGTTGGCTCATTTCTCAAACAGCCCGCTTCAGAAACTGCTGTAGTTGGAGGTGTGGCTCGGTTTCAGTGTATGATCAAGGCCGTTCCTACTCCTGTATATGTCTGGGAGAAGGATAAGTTTCAGCTACCACAGAATGTCCACAGGTAAAATGATTGTCTCAAGTATCTTGCTTTTAGTGTGCGTATAAGGAATTATTCTTCTATTTTTACTTTACTATGTTTGGATCATATGAACCATTGCACTTACCTATTATGAACACATGCTCTCAGGTCAACAAAACTAGTAAGGCTTTGGTAATGGATTTTACACAAATGTTCTTATAAGCATATAATCCTAAAACTTGAGAGGTATGCCCTATATATGATAAAAAAAAATTATGTAAATATTTGCAGAAAATCTTTACAGCTTAGCAAATAAAAGATAGAAACTTGTTGAAGTTTTCTTAGACAGTGCTTCTCTGGTGTTAAATGTTTGTCTGTTTATAACAAACCTGCATTTTGGAAAATTTCTCTTTTGGCATCATGAATAGTCCTGAATTCAGTCAAGTTAATTTGCAGTAGCTTGTTTTTTGATTGAGCAGTTGGTTTCAGCTAGTATTAATGTGCAACATTCTGTTTGTTGGGTTTTGATGTAGCTGTGTTGTTTTTGACCACTGTTTTAGCCCACTACACTACCAGTGCATCTACCTAATAAAATGTATAATTTTTTTGGATATTTAAATCTTTATTTCAGTTAACAAGAGTATGAGATCTCACTAACAACAACAATGGATATCCTCAGGTTTTGGAGCAATGTGGATTGCCTCTCACTTTTCTTTTATAGTCACTCAGAGAGTTCTATCATTGATCATAAGTGGTCTACTTGATGTGATTTTCTGGTAATGCGGACCAAACCTAACTGATCTCTGCTCTTCTTTGTCTAACCAGTGTATTTTTTAATCCAGCCATGGAGTAAATTGATTCCAGTCACCACAAGGGAAACAGAAAAATAGTTAAATGCCATTCATCAAAACCAAAGATCTTGTGTCATGATGGGGAAGTAAGGGCACCTGTATTCCGTTTTTCATATTCCCTATAATTTGTTACTGCTAGGTTCATTTTTCTAAAATTTTTATTTTTGAACCAAACTGCCAACATCTGGACAATTTAAAGACAGTACTTGGACTTGAGTCCTGTCCCATTATTGCATTATTCATGAGATGCTAAACAATTAAATAAAGGTGCCTGCACTAAGACTTGAAACCATTCTATCCAGTTATATGAAAATTGTAGCTAGCTATCCCACACAGGTTATCAAAAAGACAATAAAATCAAGCTTTACAAACACTTTAACATCAAAGTTATTTACTAAAGTATTATAATAGAGGAGAAAAATTCAGGTCCCAAAACAAGACTTGCCCATCTTTCATGTACAATTAATTTACTCTTATCACTTGAGGCTGGAAAGAAAAACATTGATGAGAAAAATCAGAAAGTTACTGTAGATGTGAAAAGATTTTCTTCAAGTTTTGATCTTGTGGGAATATTTAGATGGTTGAGCTTGTGGGAAAACCACATCTTATTCCTGATGAAATTTTAGTTAAAGTCTGGAGTCATGGAATCTGCTTATTAATTACATGTCACAAAAGTTTTGGAGATTGGCTATAAAAGATGCAGAATACAAAAACGCATACGCACAAACACATTAAACCTTCACATTACTCACATAGAAGATTAAATAACTTTGCCATCTACTAAGTCTCTTTTCTACAAAGTTCCAGAAAGTTTAACAAATAACAACATGTAATTATCATATATTTAATGGCGATTAGCATCTGTAATGGCCTGCACATGATCGAGCATAGTTTGTCTAGCTTCTCATGTCTCTGTATGTTCTGCTTATGTGCTAACCACTGGACCATTTCTTGAAGACTTTTGTAGGCTATTCAACAAAGGAAAAGTAATTTGGACTTCTCCAAGAAGTTGCAAGCATTTGCTTTCTTGAGCTGATCCTTTCTTAATAATTTTGGTGTTAATAGAACTTCCTGGGTTTTGAATGGCAAAATTTCTGCATTTGTGTACTTTTGAAAGGTCCAGGCTGAAACCTGCATATTGCATGTGCTTCAGGAAGTTCAGTTTGATGCGTGGGACATTTAGATGTGGCGCTTAAGTATTTGATTTTAAAAATCTAACTTTACCAGATAAAAGAAGAGGTGGGTGGAATTCAAGTGATATAAAATAACTAAAATATCATTTATTTTATGCTCTGGTTTACTATATATATCTAACATGTGCATGGTTAAAATATCAGGAACAGCTGAAAAAAAACAGTGAAACACTTGAATGAATGGAAAAGGGGTGGGTAAGAATATTTAATACAAACAAGCAGTCCCTCTTGCAATAAGAGAGAGACTGACATGAAGTCATTGTTAGTCTGTTTGTGAGCAACATTAATGCTCTGCTAATTTGAATCAGTCCACTGATGGCAGCCATTAGAATCTAAAAGCAGATAAGCTTAGAGTTCAAGAACCGAAAGTCCAAATGAAACATTATTCTGGGTCTCCAAGATGGAATGACTTTACCTGCACAGTTTTTCTGATCTACTGCCTAGATAACCACTTTTGAACTGAAAGGTTAAGCTGCAATCATGTTATTTGGAAACTTATGCTTAGAAAAGTTCGATGGTTTGAAAATAATTCATTTTTGCTGAATTGAAGCTCTATAAAAAAAATAGCAGAAGAGTAGTTGCTTCCATAACTTAGTGTGTTATTCTCATTTAGAGATTGCACTAGTACTATGCAACACTGAGGACATCTCAAGAATTCTTAATTAGATGAGTGGAACCTTGACTAGCCCTTCTGTACCCAAACTGGCTGCTCACTTGTAGGAACCCAAGCTGGTCTTACTTAGCCATGTTTACATGGCTATTTCAAACTTTTGATGGTGAGGTTTTATTAGCATTAACATACAGGTACTTTTAATAGGACCAGCTCTGAATAGAAACATGAAAGGGGGCTAGAAAGTCTTGGGCGTGTATTGGTGGGATGATGAGATGTCTGCAATTCAATAAATGCAAAGTTCATTCAACATACAATCTGCTTCCAGCAGATGCAGTTTTTTTTTTTTTTTTTTTATTTCCACCCAAGAAAAGAACTAATTTAAAAAAGAAAAAAAAATTCCTATCAGTATAGTAGGGATGTTCAAATAAAACCCAGCTGGATACCATTACTGCAGTGCCAGCTGGGTTTCATCTTAATATGCCTAGTCTAAAAGAATAATAGTCATTAAACTTATTAGTTATTAGTACAAGTAAATAAATTTGTGATTTTTTTTAGTTAGTGCATTTCGACAATGATGTATGTAGATACAGCTTCGGTTTTGTCTGAGCATTGATTAATTGCATGGGAGCCTGGCTTAGAAACCAGATGGTGGTGGTTAATAAATGGCTTTTTTCCCCATTAATTTACCATAAGTTTGTGTTTGTAAACTTCCAGTTCTTTGGAATAAAAAGTAATTTTTGTTGTTGTTTTTTTTTTTAAGTTCTAAGGCCTCAGTCAGTATATCTCTGAAAAATGATTTATGGAAAAAAGTATTCTGAAGTTTACCATAACTTATTAATTAATTTTTTCTTCAAAGATTAAAGAGAAGTAATTACCTGCAGGTATGTTAACATGTGACCTTTTAAAAAAATACTGTGAAAACTTTCTCGTATTAATGCAGAAACTTTCTGCTTTTCCATGTTTGATGGACATTTTTGCGTCTTTTGCTCGCTTTGATAGATACCAGCCAATTCGAGGAGTTCTTTTGGCAGTTGCCCACCTTACCAAAGCGTTTCTCATGTAGATCTCTTTATTTTTCTCATAGGTACACAGTTCTACCCTCAGGTATTCTACAGATAACGAACATCACAAAGATGGACGAAGGCCAGTATCGCTGTAGAGCATCACAGGGCGCTTTACACAGCCTGCCGGATGAGGTGGACAACATTCACTGGCGCCTTAGTTCACAGGCATTTCTCACTGTCTTGGAGTGTGAGTGTCATGACTGACATTAGGCTTTTTTTTTTTTTTTTCTTTTGAGATTTGTTTCAAGTTGTCATCATTCAGAGAGAAATGTTGTCCAAGAAGAATTACAGTAAGTTAGCTCTAGCTGCTGGGCTTCTGGTTGGAAAATGCTTGAGAAACAAAACTGTATCTGAAGTGGTCTTATTTACTGGTAAAGTCCCCACATAATTTTTGGTAGCTCTCTGACACACGGATTTGACCCAAAGAATAAAAAAAATCTTTAAGTTTGCTTTCAAAAACGTTGCTATTTTGAAATGTGATTCTGGTGGTTCAGTCTCATGGTTGCTAGGTGGAGTTATTAAAGTCTAGTTGTGGATGCTTTACTGCATTGACTTGTGTAGAAGTTGTGTTTTGGGCGGATAATGAACTTTTGAGAGGTGCTGAGACTGATGTTGTATGGAAGCTCTTTGTACCAAAGTTTATTCTTGAAGGTTTGGTTGTTGATCTAAGATCTTGATAGAAGCAAAATAAATTTAACTGATTGGCTTAGTCTTTCACGACGACAACAAGGCAGATCCTACCTGGCACAGATGATTTTAGAGATTATTACTGGCTTGGATATATAAAATTAACTGAGTCCATTTTTACTCTCTGATTTTTAATGCCATCTTTATTGTCAGTATCTATATACACACATATATACTATATGTAAAGAGGTAATGAGTATGTTACTAACCTCATGATGATAAATGAAATAAATCTGTAACACTGATGGTAAATGATAAAGTATTTTATGAGTGGGGCAAGAGAAGAAAATACTGGAAATTTAAAATATGAATATTCATAGAAATATAATATAGACAATAATTACCCTTGAGGTACAAATTATTTTTGTTCAAATTCTAATGATTATTGAGGCGGGATAATTATAGGATATGCCACATTATTATTGTTAGCAATAAAACCAGCCGCCAAGTCTGTTTTGGCTATCGTTTCTTGTTACCACCAGTAGGATTGGTATTGACCAGCAAGCACCGCCATTCTTCGTGCATGTTTATGGACTAACTGACCAGGTGAGTTTTGAGGGCATCTGGAAAGTGGTGATGATGGAACTATAGCTAGTTTAGGTTGTGGTATTATCTTTGTGCTTTAGCAGTAGTGGGATATTCTTTGGTTGATGTCACTAGCTGGAATAACTTAACATTCAGAGGGCTGCTGCAGATTATAAGCGAATATGCTGGATTGGGATTGTCAGCAAAAAACAAACTATATAGGTGATTTCAGAATGTTATTAGCAGTTTTGATGCCATGTGTTAGGTTTTAGGTGTATACATTTTTGAAAGTTTAATTTAAATTATTGGCTTAAAACCCCTCACTAGACTCACTAACTGACACAAGAAGAGTGAAGGGGGATTGGCATCTTTGTTCTTTTTGTCTTTTATTTGTTGTTTATTCATTATTTGCAGCAAAGGGTAATCGGCCACCTCAGTTGATTAGTGATGCAGTGAATGTAACTGCAGCTGCTGGTGATCCAGTGGTGTTAGAATGTCTCATTGATGGTACACCAAGACCTGTGGTGACCTGGCGACGGCAAGGTAATTATATAAATCCAGGCCTGAGAAATTACAGCTAATTAACAAGTGTGAGAGAGAGTGAGTGATATCGGTAACAACAATTTTTAGATTTCCTATTTAAAAATAAAAACAGATTTTTTAAAGATGGGTGTGTGTAAGTTTAATAGCATTTTACTACACTTGATCACCATATGTATCATCTGCTCAATATTCAGAGATCATACTGAGAAATGAAGGTTATTGTAACTAATTTTGAACTGCAAGTTAGATTTGAAATAAATTGTTCAAAGATAGGATTTCTCAAATGTACATATTATTTTTCTAACATTTTGTTGGCAGACTAAATGGAACAGCATAAAAATAAAGTTTTTTTTTCTTTTTCTGATCATGCTTGGCAGAAGTCTTTTAATAAAAAGACTTTACTTGATAACTTGAACTAGTTAGAATTTCATTAAGGAGACAAAATATTGTACATGATCATGGGTTCTGATGTCGCTACAAGTTCTTGCTTCAGAGAGTTTACTAGATGTCAATCTCCAAAGTATTGATGATACGAGAATATATTCCATTATTTCTTATTTGATCATTTGTGATTAGTCATTTAGAATCGTAAACAGCAGTAGTTACATTAAAACGCATGGGTATATTTTATTGTTTGTTCACCAGATTTTCTAGCTTTTTTGTTTTGTTTTTTGTTCAGCATGTTCATGGACTGACTGCTGTCCCAGCATTTAGGCAGTAACATCTAACCTCTTGATGATACATCCAGATAACTACAAAAACTGAATCTTATATGTTCGTTTAATTGAGTTTATAGGTGGATGGCAGCTTCGCCTGACAGAAGGTTGCACAACACTTATGTGGTAGTATGGATGAGAGAGAGAGAGAGAAAAGATGGGAATGATGCTGATAATGCTTACATCACAAGGCCATTAGGGTTTGCTGGTGTGTAGATAAATGTTTCTAATAAAGAAAGAAATTCAGTAGGACTCTTAAGAGCAATGAGCATTGTTGTCATCAATGCTATAAAATTATTCTGCTATTAATATTTTTGCTGGCTTTTTTGTGAAAGAAAGTCATTTATAACTAACACTGGCTGATAGTAAATAAACTGCAGCGTGATACTGATAGGAGGCTGGAAGGA
The DNA here is from genome assembly GCA_018389105.1 of Nautilus pompilius. Classification (NCBI taxonomy): domain Eukaryota; kingdom Metazoa; phylum Mollusca; class Cephalopoda; order Nautilida; family Nautilidae; genus Nautilus; species Nautilus pompilius. The sequence continues at coordinate 121,297 of JACATO010001759.1, read as the reverse complement.
TGCACTTGTTCACTCTTTGCCATCAAGAGAATAATCTGGCAAGGTCAGGAGGATCTCTGAAAATTAAGAACCTGATGTGTGAGCATTTAAAATAACAACAGTAAAAGATAATGTAACCCTTAGCGCTTCACTGCCTTCTTGAAAACTGATGACATTTACACTGTTACATGATATACATAATTATGAATAATGGTGTAATAAGAGGAAATTAATTGATTGTCATTATTACAGAATTTTTTTGTTTTGGTTAAGCAGGTATGGGCAAACCATTTGCTGCATCAAGTGACATTTGAGCCCCTTTGTAGGTGTTTGAACTCTAACTATCTGGGTAAAAAGTGTTTATTTAAAGGGACTATTATGTGAAATTGCCATGTTGTACTGACGACAGTACACTGAAAGAAAAAGTTTCTTTTATTTTGAAGATGTAGTAGTTTTAGGAAATATGTTGTTTGAATGCTTTCATGGTTGGGAGCTCAGCTGGGAAGACTCCTGTCTTTCCACTATTTTTCTAACAAGAATAAAAATGCAAAAAAAAAAAAACTTAAAAATTTAATAAGATAATGTTATACTTTATGCTACAGTTGTCATTCTTACATTTTCGAATAAACTACCAAAACACTGCCTATTTCTACATTCACCCCGTAACATCATGTCGCTTTGTTATTAGGTTGACTTTATGCTACAGTTGTCATTCTTACATTTTCGAATAAACTACCAAAACACTGCCTATTTCTACATTCACCCCGTAACATCATGTCGCTTTGTTATTAGGTTGACTTTATGCTACAGTTGTCATTCTTACATTTTCGAATAAACTACCAAAACACTGCCTATTTCTACATTCACCCCGTAACATCATGTCGCTTTATTATTAGGTTGGGGGATGAGAATGAAGTGTTTTTTTTTATCTTTGTACTCCTAAAGTGACATTTTCTGTTTGGTTGCTTTTAACTTTCATATCATAATACGCACATTATACGCACTGGGAATCATGGGGGGGGGGGTTGATTCCCAGATTGTTTGTGTCACTTACACTGCGACATCACATCAAAATGCCAATGTCAATTACTAACACCTATTTATTGAAACAGTTTTATCAACATTTTGCTGAACTGCTAAAATAGTGTTAACTACCTTACACGAGAAAGACATCCAGTAGCACACACTGTCTGTTCATATAAGCTGGTGCGCCAGCACATGTTACAAGCACTGTGAAAAATTATCTGTGTAATGCTTTTGGTGAATGAATGATCAGTAAGGCATTTATGCATGTTTGGCACCATGATCACCAGATCTCTCACTGGTTTCTAAAGACATCAGTGTACCATGACTATCTGCAGACTTTAGCTAAGGATCTTCAATCTCCAAGAAAAAAAAAAAGGCTCAGTGATGATATTGCTGATAAACCCAATCCATATAGCCACTTTTTGGCTTTTAAGGTTCTCAATGAATGCACTGATGGATATCTGCTTGGCTATAGAGGTCGAAATGGACTTCATCAGTCCACAAAATGATCTTAAACCAGTTGTCATTCACTTGAACATGCAGCATAAATTCCAAGGCATATTTCAGTCACTTCTCTGGGTCAGCAGGAAGCAGGACCTGCAGTCCTCGTATTTCATACAAAAATGCCTTTAGATTTTTGTGCATCACCTTCAACACAGTTAGCTGTGAAAAGTTGATTGCTGCAGTCTCTATGGGGATTGGCTTGTTTTGATTTTGATGGTGCCAGATGAATCTTTGTAACAACTAGTACAGGTGGAAGTGGGTGTTCTGATTGTGGTGCATCGACCACAGGCCCTGTTTCCTCTAATTTACTGATGAGATTACACAAGGCTCCTTCCTGGGTTACACAGGCCTTGGTAGACCCCTCTGTCGTGACAAAAGGCGCACAAAGCTGCTCCCTACATTATATTCATTGCCTAGTCAATTAAATATGACCAGCAATTAAAAAAATTAAAGTAAAATGAACCAGTTATGATAGATCATTGAAGCTGCCAGCAATCATTGCTGGAAAATTTGCATGACTACAGCAGAAATTTACAAGTGGGACAGCCGAGTTCAGTAGATTCTAGGTCAGTTCAGTTCAATATTAGTATGAGAACTTCCTTTACATGCTTCGCTGGTTCCTTACAGTCAAATGCGTAAATAGAACAAGTTTTTGAATTTAAACAAACAGCAGTGCAGACTCGGGTTCTATAGAAATAACTGCTGGTCATAAATTATATTTTATTTGATGCATTAAAGGGTTTTTAAACAACCCAGCTACTGTAATAAATAAAGCAAGGGGAAGAATTCTTAGTACAGTGTTTGGTTGTATTTGTTTAAACTGAGAAATGGTGAGAGAAACTGGAGGATGTAAATCTATGCCCCTTCCGTGAGTCTTTAAGGCTTGGTGAAAATAATTTCTTATTTTTCTTTTTTGTGGAGAAAGAGAATATTCTAATTTAGCCTAATGTTATGTGAAAAATAATTGGCTTTCCTTCTGTTAGCTAAATTTTGGTTTAAAATGTAGCTGGGTATGAAGCGAGGTTAGATCCCCTGCTGGATGGCGTCTTGCTGCTGTGTCTTCATGCAGAATGGAAAATTTATGATTATTTATGCTTTAATGACTAAAGATAATCTGTGACTTTATCAGGTTCACCCATGAAGTTTTACTTGAGCGATCTATTTTCGGCAGTGCTGACATTGCTTTTGAAAGGAAGATTTAATGGATCCATGATGTCTTCAGCCTTTTTACTGGATGAGAATTGGATCTTTTTGCTAATTGTTGCATGCATTAAAAGCTGTACACCAACTATTACTAAACAGTATGAAAAATGAATAAATATTCTTATGGAACAAGAGCAAACAAGCTTTTAAAAATTACTAACCATTACATTATTTTATACAATTGAAATTATTAAAAAATTTTTTTGTTTTTGTTTTTTAAAAAGGAATTTTAGAAAACTGTGCATATCTACAGATTGGAATTGCTCTACTTTAACCCTTTTTGGATCAGCAATACATTTTCTCACTTGCACTTCTAAATATAATAAACTTTTTTAAAAAAGACCTTTTATTAACTAGAACTAGCCCTTTTAAAATAGAAAGACTGCTTATATATGTAATTTTCTTTTTCTTGTTGACTCATAAATGAATTTTAGTTTTATACAATTTAAGAAAAAAGTTTGAATTTCAGTTGGAAAATGAAAACGTAAAAAAATGTATCATTTCCATTAGCAGCTTGTGTTACTCTCATGCTGGAAGAATTAAAAAAGAACAAATTTACTTGTTTATCTGTATTTTTGAGAAGTGTGTTAACTAGAATCACATTTTTATTTTACCTAGTTTAACATTTTATTAGAAGGTAGAGAGAATCAGTTACAATATTTTCTTGGTTTATAAAGTTGATACTTTTTCTCCAAAAATCTGGCTCTGATTTATACTCTAAATGTACTTATCTGTGGATGATGGTGATTGAAACTGCTTTAATGAAAAAGGTAGAAAAATGGTGCATTTTACTGTTAATGTGCTTACTGAAACAGATGAAATTATCTAGTCAATAACAAGTGCATGCTCACAAATTATGTTTATCTATCTATCTATCTATCCTAATTATATAAATATCTCCAACAAATCCTCTACCTATCTTAAAATGCCTCTTGTAAAGTCATGCAAGTTGTACATGGCAGCTTTTAACTTTACTGGCTGTACACAGGTAATATTGGGAGGAAAATCACAGATGGATTAACACTGAGGAATGTGAGCTAACCCAAGGAACGGTGTGTTGTGGACTTAGTACTGTACAGCTGAGGCCAAACAAATTTCAACTGATGATTGCTATCTTTAATTTCTCCCTATTTTTCTTTCACTGGTGTACAGTATTCATCAAGGTGGCTTCCCAGAGGTGCTTACCATATTATCCAATCAGAAAACAGCTGAACATGTTGACCTAGTTGTGAACCACAAATGTTGGACAACTTGAAATCAAGCTGCTGAGTGTGCTGCAAAAGATAGATAAAACTAATACATTTGGCTTTTTGAAGTAGGTGATTCAACACAATGCACAAATGACTTGGAATCACCTGTTGATGCATTGACCAAAAAAGACACTGGACTTTCAATACCAGAACCGATGATGATGTTTGAGGTTTGCTTCAAATATCTCCATGATCACTAATGTGCTGAGAAACGTTCAACATTCATTTATCTAGTAGATTGTTCCACAAAGTAGTTAAATGATGTGCACAAAACACCTGATTGATAATCATGAGCCTGGAAGTATTGTAGATGATGATGTGCGATGCAACAGTGTTCTGAAGGATTTTATGTATTGCTCTTGACTGGTTGGAAGTTTGGTTAACTACTGTAGTTGATTTAGGCTCGTCTTATGTCCAAATCGATTTATCTATGAATGAAGGAAAGAGAAACGGGAAAATTATTCTGTTCGACATGCACTATACATCAACTCATAGGCTGAAAAATGCAGTATTTGATTTTGTCTATCAGGAACAGAATGTGAAAGAAAGGTCTGTGGAATTGTGAACATTGACACACTTTTCTACATTAAACACAAACAGCCAAAAGAGCAATTATCTATTTGAATTTGTCCACAAATTAAAACCAAATGATTTTTTTAAAAATATATTTCAGAAGATAGTTTTTAAACTTAAAAAATCAATATATTTTTCTGATTTGTTTGCCTTCATATGAACAGAATTCTTTTGATTATTTTAAAATGCTTAGAAAAGATTATGAAAAATTTTAATTTGCTCATAGTCTGAGAATTAGAAATATTTTTCTTCCATTAAGATTTGGGAACTATTTAATTTTTGTTGTTATTTTTATTTAGTTTTTAAAACACATTGTACATTGTGATAATCTCCTGATTATTCATTTCTCGTGAGAAAGAGCTTTGCATTGATTCTCGAAGTTGGACTGAGAGAGACTGAATGAGATGTTCAAGTAGGTTTTTTGGTTTCCAACCAAGCAGTTGCATAATTAGTATTTTGCTAAGTGTTGATTGAGAATAATTCAATACTGTCCTGTAGTTTGGTGCTTATGAGAATTTATGATGGCTATATGCCATATTATGTGATTTACTAGATCATCTTAAGTGTGTAAGTCTGGTTATGGTTACATTAATGGTGGGTCAAAACAGTTGATAAAAAAGAACAACGCTTGTTCTGGGTATTGCTTGAATGCTGACACTAGCTTAACTAACACTTCTAGGTGGAATTCCGGTTCGTGTTGGCCAGGGTGGATGGTGCACTGTTGTTTTGATGTGAAACAGACAAGTTGCATGGATCTAAATCACAAAAGCCTGTATTGTCTATATCAGTGTTGATAAAGTGTATGAATTTAAAAACCATATTGATAGACGACAACTCTTTCCAGGGGAAGAGAGGCTCGCAGAAGTTCTGATGGCTGGTTTGTAAAAACTGAACTGATATGAACATCGGATATTACTTTAGACTATCTTACACTGATGACTGTAGCCTAACATCTTAACTAAATGCTCCCTCTTTTTTTTTTTTTTTTTTTCTGTAGATTTATTGTACATCGGTTGAGCTGAAAAATAGTAAAAAGCATTTTGAAGATTTGTAAGTTGCCATCTTGTGAAGAATTTTTGACTGTTCTGTTTTACAATGAAAGTAGGGTTTTCTCACAGCAGAATTACCTACAGATGGAGAGGAGTGTGTGCAGTATGATATCTAATTTAAAATTTTGCAGGAAGGTGTTATAATGCACACGTTGCTGTTTGCAATTTTAATTCTCACAAGTAAATAAATGGAAAATAATGATTTCTTACGTAGAGACTATGATTAGGTTATCCACTGGCCAACCTCACCCCCCCTCAACCAATTACTTACCTGTGTGAAAAGACAATCCATTCAAGGTGGCAGCATCTTAACTGTCATTATGAAGATTTTAAATTAATTATAGTTCAAATATGTTTGGTACTATGTTGTTATTAGTGTTTGAATTGAAGCAATGCTAAAGTTGTGTTGACTTTGTAAAATTGTAAGCTCCTGGGAAAAGAAAACCCAACAGAATAATAAGAACTAATGGTAATATTTTCCAGCTGTAACGTAACGTATAAATCCGAGCGTAAAATTACTAATAACCTTGTTAAAACCACATGACGACTCTGGTGAGACGATCATTTCACCACGGACCAAGGGACACCTGCATTCTGTTGGGATGCTAGTCTAAAAATTTACCAGACTCCACAAGAGATGCAAATGTGTCGAGGACGTGTAGTTAGTCAGGATTTATAAAGCAGTTTCATTTCAAGTTTTGCTCAAATTAAGATGAGAGGAGAGAAAGGCGTCTTCTAATTTGCAAATTGATTTCTTGAGTTATGTAGAGACGGCGGGTGGTTGTAGCGCATTAACTTCTTGGCGCTCGGCTAATCTGAAAATAATGTGTCACTATAGGTTTCCTTTGTGTTTATGTCGGTACATGTTTGGGGGGGGTAAAATTATGGTTAATAATAATAAATCAGAACTAAATTAAGCCAATTTTATTTTTTAATAGGGTTTAACACAAAATTCAATTTTAACATAAATTATTACCATTCACAATGTGATTTTAGTACTAAAATTAATGATTACATAGCGAACACCTGACGTGTAAACTGTAATTAATTAAATATGCTCCTTAATTGTATGCTAGAATAAACTTCATTATTCCAGATGGAACCACAGATACTGAGCACTAGTTACTTTAAATGGGGTGAAATACCATAAGTTGGCTGTTTAGCTTTGTCAGAACAGTCAGGGAGCAAATGGGATTTTGTGTTTGTTGTTGTTGTTGTTATCACTTTATCAGGATGTGGAGAAAGTTTTCATTGCATGAAACTTTGTTCTAATTTGAATGTCAGAATGATTTCATTTATGTGTAACTTGTTTATAAGTGGAGCATAAAATCTTTGTTTAAAAAACAAACATTACCAATTCTAAGGTCCTCATTTCCATTAATTATTATTGTGTAGGGAGATGGTTTCTGTCAGGGAGAATTGATGTAATGTACAGTTAACGTGAAGAAAATGCAGATTTGAGATAACTGCTCCCAAGGACCAACTTTGTGGTATTTAATGGACGTTGGGTTTCTTGCTCGCAACTACATCCAATGAAATAAATACCAGGGATACATATGGTATCTATGGGGTCTCGCCTTTAAAGTAAAGAAAACATTGATATTGTGTTTATTGAGCATTCTAGATCCATAGAATAAATGGAATGGTAACATTTGGTTTGAATGAAGTTTGTTTTTACTTGGAAGAGTCTGACTTAACTTTAATTAAAAATTTATTAATAATTTCATCAGAATAAGAATTTATAAAATATACTTGATAAATATTTAACTCTGTTGGGGAAACTTTCAGAATCACAAATTGGTTAAAGAGGGTGGAACAAATAATTTTAATAGGACAATGATGAAACAGAATACAAAGTCAGCAAAAAAAATCAGAAATTTTCACAGTTGTTGGCAGCGGTGTAACAATTCCTGCTTAAAGATCATGAGCGAGTAGCACACAACCCTGAGAATGTCTCAGGACCTTGCATACCTGATCTGTGCGCACATTGTTTACGAATGAGGTTATACTGCATTTAAAAAAAAAAAGACCAATCTTTTCCGTGGTGATGCGACTACTGCGTTAGTCCAGGGAGTAAATGAAAAAGTATGTGTTATATTTTGTATTACTGGAGTCTACTGGGAAAGAAAACTGAACTGCCTTTGCAACAAACAGCTAGTAGAGTATTTAACGCCATAATTCATGGAGCAGTCGGTGAATATTTAGAACATTGAACCAGTGAATCAATCAATCAATCACCAGTTCTCTTTCTGTTACTCTCGTGCATGCATGTACACAGAGTCTAAACTCTGGTAACAATAAATCAACTAATTATTATTGATTTGTTAAAATCTTTTATCAGACTTCTGTTGTATGTGTGCTTTGACAACCTTCATTTTTTTTACTTAATAAACAAAGTCAGAGAATGGGTACTAATAACCAAGTACCTGATGTGTTCTGTTCCCACATGGTATGTGAAATGTTGGTCAGGACATATTAATAGAAACGAGTGGATTAGTTTGGAAATTTTTCATCACCTTAGCAGTAGTAGCTCGTGAACTTGGGTTTCAGTGATGCTTCCTGTTGTCATGGCTGCGGTTTAGTTCTGTGAAAGAGACTGCACATAGAAACTCTTGCAGCCTGATATCAGTCTTTTGATTGAATAAGTGGTTCTGAGCTGGCCCTGAACCCACGCCTGACTTACTGATTTGGTGATTCTTTTCTTACCTACTCTTTGGCCCACTTTAAAGTTGTGCCAAAACTAGTTAGAATTTTAAGCTTAATATTCTGATCTGGGCATCATTATTCTTTTTAAAAAAAATTTTAAGTCCATGTGGAAAGCATTTATTCTAAACAAGATATCGGAGTGACAAAGCATTCTGCGTCAAAATGTAAAGACATTTAAAAGAAGGAAACATCTTCGGTAGATAGGAGTTATTGAGGATAAACTTGTATTAGAAAACTATGCTGATGGTGTGTGTGTGTGTATGGGGGGGGGCGGTGGTGATACTTTTAAGTTAGTATTGTGTTGTTTTCTCATTCCTTCCCAAGGTGGCCCACTGGGCTCCCTCTCACATCTGAAGGGGAATGGACAGGTCTGTAGTCAGGAGATACCTGAATGCTAGAGACCTCGTACTAACCCCGACCAGTAGAAAGACTGCAGTGAATGCATGTTGCAATTTCTGGTTAGTGTCTTGCTAATCATCATCGATTCTTGATGGGTTATTTTTTTTTTAAAAACCAACAGTTAAGATGTTTGGCAAAAAAGACAAATGACTGTTGCTACTTTAAATGTGTTTTTTAATCATTAATTTGATGGTAGACCAGAGCTTTTTTAACATTGTGTAAATACTTGTGAATGCTGGATGGTGGATAGGTAGGGTTGGGAATTGGTTTGCTCAAAACTGATCTTTAGCTAAGTCAAATCAATTAATTTTTGTTTCTGGAGAGGTTGGTTTGAGGAACAAAAAGGTGAAACAGATGGACCATAGTTGTCTCAAGGCGCTGTTCTAGCACGTTGTTTCTGGTTTTTTCTGAAAGCTTTTATTCCTGTAAGCTACAAAGGACATTTGACGTAGATGGTTGTTGTTGATCATGTAAAATCACAAGTGTGTGCACTTCTGTCCATCCCCTTTAAACTGCTCGTTGATTGATCGGAATTTGCACACTAGTTCTGCACGACATGGAGTTAGCTTCTACAAACTATGATATCTAAACTGTAGGCACCGAGAAGCTCAGAAGAGATGGAGTGGTGATGCTTGTGGGTGGAAGCCTGAAATTTCTCAATGTGGAGGCTGTGGATTCTGGTGTTTACATCTGCACAGGAAGCACTCCGGGGATGAAGAAAAACGCCACTGTGACGACTACACTGAACGTTCTGGGTGAGTTTGTCCTTGACTACTTTCTATTTGTAAGGTTGAAAAAAGAAAGTTACTCTTAAAAATGTTTTATGGTTAAAAGACAACAACAAAACAGGTTTTAACGCTGAGGAAAAACAATTGTCATAAATCTTGACAGCTGGATGGAGATGATAAACACAATCATTAAACATGTATCCCTAAAGTTGAAGCATCTTCAAGCAGGTGGCACTTTTGGACATCTTTTCAGGAGACTAAACACAGGATGTTTTACACTATGCTATTTTTTAAAACTTCCGAGAAATAAAACAAATTGGTGGGTATCTAAGAATGAATTTAGTTGCACCAAAAGTTATACTTAAAATGGAATTTAAATAAAATAGTAAATGAGATTTAAAAAAAATTTGCGAAGATCTTTTTTTCTTTTTAGTTTTACTCAGTTTTGTAATTCAAGATAATTTTTTTTTCAATCTCTGATCTGAAAATTTCTGTTTTTTAAGAAAAAAGAAAAGGTTATATATTCTATTTCAACTTTACCAGTTAAAACATGTAAAAAAAAACAAATTAAAACCCTGAAAATGGTTTATTTAAGAGGATAGAGTTTTTGTTGGTTTCTAGTTAATCTGTGCATTCATTCATAGAGTATTTGTATAATGCACTCATTGACATCTGCTGGGGAAGTAGACAATTAGTTCTTGCAAGAAATTCAACATCAAAATTATTCACAAAAGACATTAAAAAGTAGCTCCTATCATTGTTAAGAGCACGACACTGTGGATAACAGCAGCGGTGAGGTCAACATGGACGGGTGGTAGTTGTGATGTTTAAGTCCTTAAGCATTGCAGTGTTAAGGAATCAGTTAATGGTTTTGGTCTCAAAGCCAGACTCCCAGCCCACCAATGGCAGGATGTAACCTAACACTTGTGGTGAGATAAAGACATTTGCCAAAAGCAGAAGAGAAGATCAGACCAGCTTGGTCAGCTTGAAAAGTCAGCATTAATGGTCTGTGTGTCATATGGACAGATTGCTTGATTATGAAGGATTTTTAACTCAAAATTGAATTGTGCAGATGCCGTAATATTGCAATGAGCTTAAAATTTTTAATGATTTTTTTAAAATAGCACCTAAGAAGTCACAGGCTCAAGACCAGCTCCAGTAATTTGTTATAATAATAAGTTAAGAGAGAGAGAGAGAAAGAAGCACCTGCTGCCAATTAACATCATTACATTCCAAACCAGTCTCTTCTCTCTTCAGGACTAAGCTGTGATGATAGCATAAGGGAGAGATTAGGTTCATCAATCAGTTTTGTTACTACTAATAGGGTGATGGGAAATGTCTGAAGTTAACCTTTTATTTTCTGTAAATAACATCACAAATAACCTTCCATGCACACCAGAGATAATTAGTTAAATATTCTCATAAGTTTGTTTATGATCTTCCTGACAGGAAGTCAATGTTTGGAAAGTATTAAAATTTTTAATTTATAACTAATGATATAGGGAAGTTTTTGCTGTTGCTTATTAAGGAAAATTATAAAACTGAAGAAGTACAGAATTATTTTACATAAGTATTATCTAGATGACATCAAATAGAATTTTACTCCTGGCTGTATTTCACCAGACTCTTATTACCTACGAAAAAACCAAACACAAATTTGAGCTCAAATTATAAAGTTTTGTTGAGGATGAAACTTTCACTCTTAACTTGACATTTAAAACTTTAGTTTAGAAATGGGTCTATGCTGTCACTTTGAAATTTGTGCATGTCAGTACTAGGAATTAGTGGTGGTTTGTAGCTGATTGGCTTATTAAAGGTTATCATTGATGGATTGTCATTGGCTTATTTCCACTTCAGTCTTGGCTCAAAATTTGATTGTAGGGCAAATGTGGTCCTCTGACTAGTTGTCCCATAACAAAATATGAAAATTGCTTGGTCCTAGGTATTGGATTTCTGGATCTTCTTACTATGACCTATGGTTTTTATTTTGTAAATTACAAAGTGTGCTGTCATAGTTTGTGAAATATAACCTGCTTGGTCACAGTACTCTTCTGAACAACAGGAATTATCCCACATAATCAGAACACCACTGTTTGCAGAAAGAAGCTAAGACCAGCTGATTCGATAATGTTCTAGATTGACCCTTGACTCCTTTTTCTAAGCAGCTTTGTCAGTATATTTGGAATGGATGGATTGGTTCTGGCAGTCCTGTTGGAGCTGTTTATAACCTGTTTGGAGAGAGTCATCTGTGACAGCAAAGATGCTCATCTGAATGCAAATCAATGAAAGTTTGCTGTATGGCAGTGAAACAGCAGCATAGCAACGCTCAAACTTTGCAGTGCAGCTTTGAACTGGCTTTAGAAAGAAGATGGAAGTTGTTTACTGAAAAAAATGAATGGATTAATTTCTTATTATTGTGCAAACAAGATTATTTCAGCATTTTTTGGTGATTGGCACAAGCAGCATCCAGATTTGTACATGTTATATTACCATATCATCATGACCATATAAACTAACCAGTCACTTCTAAGATGCTTTCACCCTAGCACCAGGAACAGCTTATGTAGGGGATGACCCAACTAAACGAGTCGTGCAAGGCAGGGCTCCAAGTGCATTGGTTTCTTTTTCATTCTGATTTAATCTGAACACAAGCGACCACCAAGGCTGTTGCTTCCACTGGATCAAGTCAGGTGGATATTGGAGGGAACTACTCTTTATAGATGTTGACTTTAAATTGCAGCCATGGGGATGGAAGGATGCAGGTATGTTGTGATTGTGGAGAAATGGCCTGCTGTGTGATCATTGCTGACTGCTGGTATGTGAACTTTAAGCCTGCACGATATACTCCAGTGGCAGTCTGACTAAAACAAAGGGTGTAGTCAGTTCTAGTTCATATGGCTGGCTGATTTGATTGTGTACCCAGTGCTTCTACACTCTCACGAATTACTTCAGGATTCTCTTCAGTCTCATCTCAAATTGTGCTGTTAGCTAATCATAGCTGCCACTCTAACAAAGGCTAACCTTGTGATGCTACATTTCCAAACAGTTCTCTGTTACTGGAGAAATGTGCTGAAATTCTAAAGAAAGACCCAAAATGTATGTGAAGGAAGATGACTATAACCAATTATAGGAGCACTTGTTAATTATAATTTTGAAAATGTAATTATGAATATTTTGTCAGATACAAAAAACTACCCATGAAGAAACCTCATGATTCTTCTATGCAGTTAATCTGTTGAGCTTTTTTAAATTAAACTTTTTATTTGTTTAGATAAAATGAAATGATTTGTGGGGGGGATGTCAGTTTATTGTGAAAGAAAGGCTCTGTGCACAGTGAAAGGAAGATGATACTTCAAACTGGGCGTGTGATAGATAGAATTTTTAATCGTAATTTTTTTAAATCCTAACTACGTTATGTTGTATGTTGCAATGATAAATGGTTAATAATCAAGCTGATAGCTGGCTGTCATGAAGCAAGTTTTTGGTTTTCTGTTGTTGCAGTCAAACCGCAGATATCAGAGGCTCCGGTGAGCTGGACATATCCACGAGCACACGTGGCAAACTTCCAGTGCCGAGCCACTGGCTACCCAGTGCCCAGCATTAGGTGGATTTTCAACGGAGAGAACCTACGCCCCGAAGGAAGAATTACGGCAACGGTAACAGATTTTATTTCTTTGCTACTATATTTATTTGATGCACTTTTTTTTTTTTTGCTATTTAAATTTAGGGTCACCCTACATTTTTCTCCTTTGCGGTGTATTTTTGCGGTTACTTGTCACAGTAGACAAACGAGTTCACTCTGCAGCAACTTTCAAATTAAAGATTATCATCTTATTCACTGAAGAAAATGGCAATGGTTTGTGATTTCGGTGTTGGTGAAACAAACATAAGACAGAGGTTCAAACAGGAAAAAGAGCTATTGTGAGATTGATTTTTTTTTTTGCATGCAAAAGTTTGTGGGGTAAAAAAGTGGAAAATACCATGAATTGGAAGGTGGTTAGTAAAAACCGTTACCTCAGAGGCTAGCGAAGCAATTAGAAAATATGGCATTCACAAAACAAGCTCGGTATTGAAAAGATTAAAGCGAAATTACTCTTCTTGTTGAAGAACCTGTGCGTCATCTTTATGCCAGCAGACTTTGAAGAAACGTTGCTCCAGTGATGTTAACAATATGATGAGACAAATTGATAATGCAGATCAGGCAGGTGTTCTCTGACAGCCTTTGAAGACGATAGTCTTCAGGGATGGGTCATGGACAACTGCTGTGTTGTGCTGTGCTGTTGGCTGTTTTAAAAGAGAGAAGGAAAAACTATACTGAAGATTGAAAACTGTTCGAAAGGTGTTATTGCAAGGGTAAATAAAAAAAAGGGGAGGGGTGGATGGGTAAATGATGAATTTGCGTCTGACTGGCTATGGCAAGTGGGGTTTTGTGGTCTGAGGGAGGCCCTTCCGAGTCAACATTCCATGCTGGCGCTGTGTTTTAGTCATGTCTTTCTGATGAAGAGAAGACTAGTACTGATCTTGCTGCCACTGTGGGTGGTAAGGAAGTGGAAAGAAGGTGATAAACATGGACTCCCACCAGCAGGAAGTGTGTGCTGGGTCTGAAGTGGTGGTGGAAGCAGATCAACACCTTAGACTGGACAGGGTGATTTGTTATGATAATTGAACAGTGATGAGGAAGCATCTGACTCAGATTTTACTGTTAATGAAAGCATATTGTGTATTCTCCCATTTTTAATTTATCTACTTGTATCTAATAAAATCTTCTAGGTAAATCTCTCTTATTTCAACAAATCTTTGTTTTAACAAGATACATACATTTAGTCAGGAGCTTAGCATCTAAGTTCATTCATATTGATGTCTTCCAATGAATTTTTCTCTCTTTTCTACTGCTTAAAAATAAAGTTTGTCTTAAAGTCACAGATATGGTAATATCAATTATTTTAAAAACTGACTGTTGTTCTTCAGTCAGACAAAATATGAAACAGCATTCTCTGATTTTTTATATTCCAACTCCTGCAATATGAAAGAAAAAGACATTAAAGGGAGATAACTCAGAATTTTAATTTATTTGCTAACATATTCAATAGACTTGCTTTAAACGTTTTGATTATTATTCATTTTTCCAAGTCTCTTGATAGATGCTAACAAATTGTAGTTTTAAGATTTACTGGATCACTGTAGAACAGTTGTGAAGTAAAAAAAAACGACAGAAATATTATGAACTACTAAAAAAAACCTGAAATATGCAAATATATATTTTCTTAAAATCTTTTTGTTTGCAGACTTAGCAGAAGTAACTGTTTCTGGTTCTTGCTACTCTGTATTTTTGGGAAACTGCTGCCCATGTTTTTTGCGTTTTTTTTTTTTTTTTGTTACAATGTATGCCATTGCTATTTTTCTGAACGTGTGGTTAGTTTTTAAAATGGCAAAAGCAGTGATATTTTTTTTTTTTTTTGTCTTTAATGCATTTGCATTTAATAATAGAAATTCTGTTTCCATTAGGTAAAAAAAAAAAAAATTCAGTGACGAAAGTTAGTGAGAAAGAGTTGGCATTATTTAGTTTTTATCTTTCTCTTCTAGACTGTGATGCCTGGTTTTGCAGAACTTGTAATCACGCAGAGTCAGGATGATGATTCTGGATACTACCAGTGTGTGTCTGAAAACTCGGTCGGTTATAGTGTAGCTGTGGCACGTTTGGACATTAAAATATCAGGTGAGTGGACACGATCTGTGCTTTACCTCGCTGAACAATAGGAATTAACAACAAAGAAAAACCTAGATTTTATTTTATAGCAATGATTAACTTCATGTAGGACAATGTTTACTGTAATAAACTGCCAGGATATCTGTTCATGAACAACAAAGGAACCAGATCTGTGAATGAATCTTTTTCTTTAGCAAGTTTATCATGTTTTACTGGTAACTTAAAATTTATCTAGTTAGGATCAGCTACATTGCACTCTTTCTGGTGGTCAAGAACTAGATATCTTACTGTGACCTCTCTTATGTCAAAAACCAGTGTCCTGCCATATTGATTTGTCTCTCCCATAATGGATTTATTTGACTGAAATTTACATATTTTGGGTGTGTATGTATGGGACATGTTTGGGCAGGTAACCAGTGTGTACTATCACTATGCCAAAAACTGGTGGATACCATGAGATTTTTACCTGAGGTGTTATGAGCCTTTCTGAATATGGCCTGAAAGACTGCCAAACATCTTCAAATTTCTTGTGGATCAAAGGTCTTCAGTGGTGACATGCTGATAAGAATGTGTCATTACTTGCTATATCCACACCTATTATCAAGATTCTCTTGATGACTTTGCCAACAAAACAGAAGCAAACCAAAGAACGGTCCAATATTTCTACCAACTTGGCTACAGAGGGTGTGTAGCATGTCCAATAGGAATAAAGCACTTGGAAGAGCATATTTGGCAAGACTTGTATGCATTGGTAGCATGTACTCTCTTTTGATGAGTCCAAGCTTTAGCAGTTTGCATCTGGATGTCACTCCTAAGTTTTGAGAAGAACTTTTTTTTTTTTTTTGGAAAGACAGAATTAGTGTTTGTTGGAGGATGTCTCAATTCTGCTGGGAACATTGTCATTTTAAAGATGATGCTTCTACCACTGTACCAACAAGGTTTACTAAGATTAGTTTCCCATGTTTATCAGGAGGATGGTACTGTGTGCCGCAATGTGGAAGAGGAATCAGGGCATTCTCTTTCTTCCCTTGGTACCCCAAAGCTCTGATATGCATCCTGTTGGAGTATCTGGATCATCGGCTAAAAGCTGTCCATTCAACAGTCCTGCCAATATGATGGAATTAAAGGAAGTTCTCACATGGATGTTGGTAAACTTGCACTAAGCCATGGTATAACTTTTCACTGATTAATGTTAAAAATGACTCAACCAAGTACTAACAAAGAATTCTACTCTACCGCTAGTCTTTATTTGTCATTTTCCACCACAAACTAGCATATTGTAGCAATAACAATGAAAAATTATTATGGAAAGGTGCTGTGTATTGCACATTCTCTAAACTAGAAGATGACACTGCTTTTCCATATTTGGATGTCTGAGCAGCCACCAATAGTATCATGGATGTGATTTTGATAAACCTGACACCCCTCTGTGTGGGATAAATGCAGTACAAGGCCAGAGGATCATGCGCTGAAGTCGGATCTTTGAGGCTATTTATTATCACTGTTGTGAAAAATAAAATGCTGTGCATAGGACTGATGGTCTCAGAATTTCTAACATCAGAAATTTTTAATGTAAAAAGGAAAAATTAGATTTTTATCTGTATTCAGTTTTCTTTAAAACTAAGATTTTTCTCTTCTTTTTTTATATTACTTAGAATACCTTCCTCCTATCATCCTTTATTATGCCTGACAGCTATGCTGTTACATTCCTGGCCTGTAAATAATATTGTGTTTCCTCATGCTGCCTCATTGAGAAAGCTTAAGAAATTTACGTGGTGTTTGGTTTTCCTGAAAAAGTCTTGTAATATAATCGTCATCTATCTCTCACACACACACACACACACACACACAAAGCCTTTGTTTTTTTTATCATTTTCTGTACTGGTTGGGAAAGAGGAGCTTCTGTAGTCCTTCCTTTTGTGGGGCAAGGTCAGGTGGAGCTATTCTATTAAAATCCAAATTTCCTATTTACAAACACCTTTAACAAAAAAAAAAAAAATTCAGGACGGTTGCAAAACTTTTATTATTTTCTGATCTTGAAGTAAAACTAATCAGAAGAAGAAAACCCTTGAGATTGGGCATTATGCTGTATTTGCAAAAATGAGTTGGTCTTTTTGAATCAGCCTTAGTCATGTTTCACTTATTGGTGACAAGGAAGCTTCTCAACCATTTCCTCATTATCACCTTAAAACTTTGAGGTGGTGTGAACTATATTTTTATGTTAATATTTGTGTTATATCTTTAAAGTAAATGTTAATTAGCATGTAGACAGGGTTTAACCATTAAGCAGCAGCCATGAGAATTAATTTGTGGGTGGGGCACTTGGGTCTTCACTGTTCTTTGGTCTCCAGAAGTTGAAAATTTCTGTTTGCTGCTTTCTTGGTAAGATCTTTACTGATAACAGTCCATTTGCTTGCTGAAAACAGCAATAGTTTATTTACGCTGGTGTTTCAGGAAGTAAAGGCAATTCAAAAATAAAACAAGCGGCCAGGCATGATTTATTGGACCACATCACTTTTTTGCATAGTCCTGTTTTGAAAAATGCAGTCCAATGATTTACAAGTTTCTGCAATTGCATTGCCTAGACCTGAGAGAGAGAGTGTGTGTGTGTGTGTGTTTCATGGTTCCAAAGCAGTTAAAAACGGATGGGTCAAGATCCAGACTATAAGGATGTGGTAGAAGTTCAAAGTGCAGTCTGTTCAAAGTATCATTGGTTGCCTGAGCACTGTGGGGTCTCTCATTGCCATGCTGCTACAGAACATCTTGTGCCAGTCTTTCATGCCATTTTAATTCAAATAACCGGCTTCAGGGTGTGTCTTTTTAATAGCATGTTGCACTGGTGATTGCGACTTCACAATCCATGAAATGGGCAAGGATTGGTCCCTGGGAGTTCCAAAACAAGTCATAACTTAAACAGAAGAGAGTTTTGAAAATCTTTTGGGCATTGGTGATGCTAGATGTTACTGCAGGCAATCTCTTTTTCTGCTTTCTGGATTAAAATGATGCACCTCTGTTTCAATCTGGTAATGTTTCAAGAGCTGGGTACACATGTTTACATAAGATCCAAATGCGAGCACACTTTTCAGAAGTTCAAGTGTTCATGTCGATTATCATGGAGAACTCTGTTCATTTTGCCAATGTTGTCACCGGTGGTGGCATTGCTGGGGCTTTTTGGTCAGTTTTCAGCCAATACTGATGTTCAGTCATTCTTAAATTTGCCTGTACATTTTTATTTGCAGTATACAGTTATCTCCATATTATGCCAATGTTTTCTGGTGGATTTCAGTCAACAGACCATCTTTGGCCTACAGAAAAAGAATTGCAGATCGCTGCTCTTCTCTGGTGTATGCTGACAACTGCTTGGCCATGCTGTTTGCTTTTGCGTGTGCATGAGTGCACATTGCATGAGCAAGAAGATACATTCAAGTATTCATACATCGGTGTTGCTTGACATTTATTTACTGCCTTATTGCCTTTATTTTCTGAAACAGAATGGTTTTCCTAATGGGAAAATGTCCGCGCTGTAGAATTTTTGGTTTATTAATAAAGATGATATTTCAAATGCAAACCTTGTGAAAAGACAAATATTTGCTTACAGCGCATGTTTACTGGACTGATGGATTGATTCTTCCAAGCATAAATGCTAAGTTTAGATCAAAGAAAACAAATTGGTGATATACAAATTTTAATCTGACCCAGCAGTTTCTGAGAGGTGGGAGAACTGTTATTCATGTTCATCAAATCCAGTGCTTTGTTAATAGAAAAGCTCAGGTTTTAATGAATGGCTTCCCTCCCTTTCATAGCTGGCTCTTATTTAAAATCTGCACACCAGTTTGTTTCCTCTGTGTAAGCCAGCCATTGACTGGCAATAAAAGATCTTTTGTTTTTTTCTACCCAGATGTTCCAAATGAAAAACTATTTGTTATGATTACTATTGTTACCTGAGTATTCTTTCTCTAACCCCCCCTTTTTTGTTTGTTTCCTAACGCGCTTCAAAGTAATTTCAATGCAAGAAGACGTTTGTATAGTGGTATGTTAGTAAAAAATTTGTTTTCCAGATAGTTTCTTTCTTTTCTTATTATTGAGAATGTGTATTCTTTAAGTAGAGCTGGTTATTAGGCAGTGGGTTATATATTTAAAAAATATATACATTGCAATGAAATTAAAAATTTGCTTTATCTATACCTGGATTTGTTTTTCAGTTTGCTTTTTATGGTTGTAAGATTGTGAGTGATAGCTGCAGTGGAGGGAAAAGAAAAGGCCAGGCATCCTATTGATAAAGTTACTACTATGTATTGCAGCTTAGTACATGTTGATATAAGCCATTTGGAGAACACAATAAAAAGAAACTGGGATGCAGAAGATAACTTGGTTACATTATTAATACAATCATGTAAAAGTGTGTATTAGGCATTAAAGAATAGCTTACATGACTGTTACAAGTGTAACAGTGTGGGTGGCAGTAGCAATGAGTTTACCGTAAATAGGTGGTAGTTGTCTGTTTGAAAAGTATTACAACATTAAGAAATTAGTTAACAACTATGGTTCCAAGGCAAGACCCGATATCTACCAAAGGTACAATTTACGCTGTCACACGAAACTATGGTAAGAAACACACTGATGAGACAAAGAAGCCCTTGAGCAACTAGAAACGTCGTCATTAGTAGGCTGCATGCTTGCTGCATCACTGACTTTGAGCAGCATAAGTACAAAGAAAAAAGTAAGGCAATCCATCAAGGACACCCCTAGCAGTAGGAAGGTTTAAATATCTCACAAATAGTATTTAATTGGGGAAATGTCAGGGAATAGGCTAAAAGGTACTGATAAGAAAACAACCGAGAAACACGTGTCAAAAACTTACCATCATCACACACTACAACACTTCTCAGGACTAAATAAACCCTGACGATGTTGACAAGGAAAGATCATGGAAACTTACTGATGAACCTAACTGCTAATAATTGATGTGAAATGTTTGAATTAATCTTCTACTATTTTTAAATAACACATCACCATTACCTTTCCAGTCTTGTTTAGAAATTACTACTATCAATTCTATTTTGTTTTACTTAAAAATATATATATTGATTTGGTACCTTGAATCTGCAAAATACTTAATGCAGGTATGTTTTTTCTTCTGTTTGCTGGATCTAATAGTTAATGATGCAATGCTCTCAAATCTAACCTTGATTTTTTTTAAGGGTAGAGGAAGAACAATAACCAACAAACAAAAATAATGCAATTTTTGGGATAGTTTGGCTTAGTGATTATTGTAGTTTGCCAGTAAATGACATTTAGATTACTTGAAAGGGAGGAATGAAGAATTCAACTTGATAATTGTTAAGATACAAGTTCTAACAGAGAAGGGGTTTATATAGTACAAAAAAAAAAAAAAAAGGCTACACTGGCATAGCAGATGTCTGGTTCTCGTGGTATGCAGAAAGGCTATTCAAGCTTGAGGAATCCTCACTTTCCTCCAGTAGTGCGTGTTGTTTTATAATATCTGCTTATTGTTTTTGTTTTCTTTACTTTTTTTTTAGAAAAGTCACCCAATTCGCCAAAAAACGTTACGGTAATTCCACTGGGTCCCCACACAGTTGAGATCTCTTGGTTCCCACCTGTCGAGAAGCCATGCTGTAAGGTCAAATTCTACTCTGTACACTGCTATAAAACAGGTATGACTGGAAGTAAGTATTTCCGGCATTCAATCTTCAGCCTAGACTGAGTGCACTGTTCTAAAGCAAACTTTTATCTTTATGGTGAAATATTTACTACCTTGCATGAAAATTAATGCTATGCATTCAGCACAAGTTGTTGGCTGGATTTATTCATTGAAGTTGCTTTTCTTTTTAATTCATACCAGCTGCATTCTCTGCTTACTGCCATTCTGCTCCAACTCCACAAAATGGATAAGACATGGGGGCTTCTGTTTTGATAAAAGCACATGGTTTCCATTTTGATAGCTTTTCCCATATGTATCAGTGTGACCTGAAAGATTTTTTTAAAGTTCCTTTGGTGAGAAGAGACTTCTCTGAGCCTATTCATGTTTTAGAATGATTTTCCTGTGAAAATGTATTGTTTCACATTTTCAATGTAACTATTAGAAGTAAATAGCAGATAATGGGTATGGACATTTGTACTTGCTATCTTCAGCAGCATTTAGTTAGATTAAGAGCTTCTCTGCAGTTAGGAATATGCTTTTAATGTAACCAAGCGATGTTCATTTGATCATTATCAAGTATCACCTGAAAATGTTGCTTTTACCATTACTTTGCTTCTGCCAATTTATTCCCTTTAGCTACTGGTCTGCAGTTGCTGGCTTCCATTTTGTTATATACCTGTCTGAAGTAAATGGTTTGGGAAGATGGCGAGAGAAAAACACAAAAAAACCTATGTGGATGGTATCTGGAGAGGGAAGACTTTTGTAGTTTGGATTTTGTTTTGTAGGAAATTCCTGATTAAACTGTGTCTTTAATAGTGGGTACAAAAAATTGAAGATCCTCATCTTTAATCTTTTTTAACAATAGCAAACTGCTGTAGCTAATAAAATTATATGAAACTTCAATAATGGCTAAAACTGGTTGTTGTGTACCTTTTAAACAGTATTAAGCAAATGGAATGAAGCTGTCAAAGCTACTGCTGCTGGACTGAGCAGCAACATCTCTGCTCATCAGGTGAGCAAGCTTTTCTCTCAGTTGCTAGTGATCTGATGACCTGAGCCATCTTTGAAATTTGTTACTAGCGGAGATATTCTGAAAAGGCTGCATGCTGGTGTTTTCGGGTTTAGTGGACCTGAGGACGAGCCTGTTACTGCAGTACTAGACTGTAAAGCGTTCTGCCAGAAAACACACCGCTCCCTGATGACTACATTATTTCTGGTTTGGTAAAAAGTGTGGACTGGATGCTAATTTATTTGCTTTGTATCTGTTGCACTCATTAAGTACAGCAGCATTGTTTTTGAATGGAAGCATGGCGATAACTCTCTATGGACCTTCAAAATCCTTTATCTCTCTCTCTCTCTCAAACTAGATAAACGCATCTTCCGTCTATCCAAAGATATAGCGTCTGCGGCATCCTAGTCATAAAATGTATCAATGATACAGCGTATGCAGTAAGCATTTAGCAAAGTTGTTATCTTTGATTGATTGATTTATTTATTTTTCCCAGGCATGAAAGTCTTCTAAGAGTTGAACTGTAATTTTGAACTTTTGTTTCTACTGATGGTGTTCTTTGTATTCCCTGTCCAGACTTTGAGGTCTTAATAGCATCTCCCAGCAGGGAGCTAAAAGGCATGAGGAATGGTGGGAAAAACGTGAGCTAGTAGAGAGTTACCAAGGAAACCATGCCACAAGAGGTTACTAAATGCACTGGCCTTCATCCACAGTAGGTCAGTGCAGTACACGTGTGGCATCCACCTGCTCTCCACTGCTTCTGAAAACCATTAACATTTAAACTATTTTCATGCGATACAACTCTATATGTACCTGATGTTACATCCAGCTTTAGAAGCGGTTCACCTGCATACACAGGAGTTTCATTCAGTCCGAATTGTTTCCATTTAATGTCGTCGTCGTTTATAAATATTTAGCAACTGTTCCGTGTGGCTGTTATTCAGGTGTAAGCATCCTGACATAACTTGCAACGTTTTACCATATTTTTTCTTGAACAAATATGAAAGCAAGTATTGTTGTTGCCTTTTTGTTTTTGTTTTTTAAATGTTCAGATGTGGTATAAGCAACTGTATTTCGTTTTTGCCGGCTGTTTAAAGGTAACCACAGTGTTGACTTTGCTTTGTGACTACTGAATTTTGCCTTTACAGATAGTGGAGGTAAAGAAGAAGCCCTGTTGCACCAGAATGCAAAGCATTACAAGATAGTGCTAACACATCTAGAGCCATACACAAACTACACATTCTACGTGGTGGCCTATGGCCATGCAGCTGCCAGTAAGCACTCAGAGTATGTGACACAGGTCACTGGTGATGCCAGTAAGTGTTGGAACCCCTTTTTAACAATCTTTCTTTCTTGGTCAGGTAAAAATGCGTCTTCCTGATTTGTTCAGTGAGCTCATCTTAATACACAGGTGCACTTAGGTACCCTTTACTTCTTTTCGGTTTATCAGTAATGCAAACAGGTCTGTTACGAGGTAAACAGTTGCACCAAGCTACTGATGTGTTGCTATTAATTTCCAGCAAGAAAAATTATTATTTTGAATCCCACAGACGTGTGTGGACGGTGACTTTAGTTTCTTGTTGACAACATAGTCAGAAGACGATACTTGTCTGCTAGATGTCTGGGTCGGGAGTTCAGTTGGAACTTTCTCCCATCTCAACTTTGATGCTGTTGACTTGTCTTCTTTCAGTCCCCATCACTGCACCGACTATTCATCTGACTAGCAAAAACCCTAACAGCATCCTTGTTCAGTGGGATGAGATGCCCGCAGAAAAACGACGTGGTGTCATTGGGGAGTACCAGCTCAATTACTACAGTGAGCGGAACAACATGATCCGCGAGAAGTTCTCAAGGAGAGAGACGAGGCAGTATCTGATTACAGGTGGGCTTGGTTAGCTGATTCTCACTCCTGAGAGGTAGGGGTGGGAACAATAATTTGAAGTTGCAATTCTTCATTAATTAGAAAAAAAATTTCGGATGACAAATTGCCAGGCAGGAGGGTTACCACTGAAGTAAGTAGAGGGAGCTGAATGGTGACCCTTTTAGATGATATGAAAGCTCAACCTTTGTAAGATTAAGGGGAAGCCTGCATGCTTAACAGTTTTATATGGGTTGAGATTATATTTAAGGGTAGTGATTTAAAAAAAAAAAAAGTTGAATACTGAACATAAAATGGGTGGAATATATGGATAAGTTTACTTTTGAAACTGTGAAAAAGGAAATAACTTTATTTTTTAAAAAAATATCACATTTATTTACTACTTAAACACACCACAACCACACACACACACCCTCTGTCTGTCTCCTTCTCTCTGGGCTTTTTAATCTGTACTTGTTGAGAAATTAAAACAAAAAAAGCCAACCCCCCCCCCCTGAGATTTTAAAAGATTTTCATGATACGTACCATTTAATCTGCATGGAGTACAGTATCATCTACATTACATTCTACTTGATCTCATATCTGAATTAACCGTCACTTTTCCCCAAATAGATAAACCATATATGTGAGTGACGAAGCCGAGCTGAACTAGAACCGCCGTAAGTTATACCTGGCCAGGTTTCTTATGAACACCCCTAGTACATCTTTGTAGCTTGCTGCGTGTTAGATTTCAAATGCGAACAGAATTAAATTGTTTATTTCCGAAACAATTTTCTCTTGAACTTGGTTTGCTTTCCAAAGGTTGGTATGGGCTCTGCGGGTTTTAAAAGGGGATGATGTTTGTGTGTATCATGATTTTTTTTTTTCCTTTCCTTTCTCGTCTCCAGGCCTGGACTCTAATACTTTATACCATGTTCGATTGCTGGCAGGGACTAGGGCTGGATTTCCTCAGCTGGACGATAGCCAGTGGCCCTGGATCACTATTCGAACACAGGATGTCAAACCAGGTTTATTTCTTTTCACCGATGATCTACTAGCTTTTGATTTTTTTAAAAGCCTCCTGTTAGTGGAACATATGAAATACTGTATACCTGACAAAATTAATAACCTCTGTACATTAAGGGTTAACACAATTCAGCTTTCCTTGAAAAACAAATCTGCTTTTAGCATGTTTACATTGTATATAAACTAATTACCATGTTTGGAAATTTAAATTTTTTTTTTTTTTAAAAGGTTGATGACCTCTGTTATTTAGATTATATTATTATTTGTTTGGTAGAACTTCTGCTAATTGGATAAATAGATCCTGATTAGAGATTCTTCTACTATAGTGACTAGGTGTATTTTTATGGAAAAAAATCCAGTAGCCAGTCTTTTTATTCTGTGAATATATGTTGTAGGCAGATAGTGACATTCTCACCTGTTGGTAGAGAGGGTTCTGAGCTTTAAAGGTACACAGAGCTTGAAGCTTAATTGCGGTGCAAACGAAGGTTTGGACAGCTGATGCTGCTCTCAGATTTAGTACTAACAAAATGAGTTTTGGTGTGTTAGTCTGAGCTTGAAACCCTAACCATGCAGGGCTTAAAAGGGAAACCTCATGAAGAAATCCATTAGAGAGCCCCTGTTCCAAAAACAGAACTGCAGTAAAAAAAAACATGCTAATTAATGCAGAGTATTTCAGACTAACCTTAATAAAGTCCATTCACCAGCTCAACAAACTCAATTCTAGGATAAAAAACAAAAAATACCGCAAAAGACGGAGAATGAGTCTGGTTAGATAAGCTGGGGGAAAAGAAAAAAATTTAAATATGCAAATTAAATAAAGGGAAAAATGCTCAGAAATAATAATTTCCTTTGAAAAGGGGATTGAATTGTTTGATGTTCATGTACTTGGAGTTTGAAATCTGACCAAGATGTGACCAGTATCTTGATGTCATTCGTAGCATGGTTACAGTGAGATTTAACAGAGCTGAGTTCTCTCTCTCTCTCTCTGCCTACGTCATCCTTTTGTGGACGACCAGTCTGTCTCACCCACGTAAGCGGTCTTATACGGCAATATTGTACATCATAAAAAATGTGCAGTTTGTTAGAGAGGGGAATATTGTCTAAAACTGAAAAATGAATCTTTAAGTTCTACAGATAGTTGTGAAGAAACAGAGATTCCAGAAAGATTTGTTTAATTGTAAAGCTTGATACCTTAAATTTGAGAATAATCAGATATACAACTTTGTTGAGTTAATCGAAGAGGTTACAGTTCTGATAATACTTCACAATGAAAGTGTCTGACAACATGCATTGGAAAGCCATTAACCTCCACTATTTTTGTTAAAGGGGACACTTTGTAAAAATTAGAAAATGAGGAACAAATTTTGTGGGCTTCCTAGAACAAAATATACACAAAATTGGATCTCACTTCATGGTAAGCATCGGTGAATGTAGATTTACAGAAAACAAACCTCAAATGCTTTTTTCGTTATTATTGACTACATTGGGTATCAAGGGATGACAGTTTACCATCATGCTTCATTAGTCTCCATAGTAAATTTCAAACTGAAATGTAATGTATTAAGCCATTAAAAAAAAAAAGTTGCTAGTGGATACAACGATAACACTGGTCAACACAATATTTTTGGCAGGAAAAGTGAGACTGGTTTCTGGGGTTTTCAAGGGCGCTGAATCCGAATCTGACATTTGTTTTTTCAAGTTGGCTCTAGTTTTGGAGATATCACAGGGGGGTCGTTCGTCTGAAATCACCCATTCGCGACCATAACTAAACGTACAAAAAACGGCTAAATAGTGCAAAAATGTCAGATATTGATTTTTATGATAATCCAAAACCACAAAGACAGTGTAAAATCTCAATCTAACAAGTTAAGTTAGATATAACATCATTTCATTTATTAATAAATGAACACTTTTCATATATTTCGAGAATATACAAAAATTTGCTAAAAATTTGCTGAATTTTAATTCTCCAAGGGAAAAAAACATTTACATAATCAGTTATATATCATAAATTAATGCAAAGCATTATTATACACTAGATTCTTAGTTACAATGAACACACAAAACAATATTTTATTCACAAAAGTGAAATTGACGTTTATACGATTTTCGCTTGTGAGCAACTTTCGGGCAGTCTCTCAAAAGGTTCCAGCAGTAGTCTGCCATCATGTGCTCATCCCATTTGCCTTGATACCTCTCTTCCATTGTTTTGATGTCTTGATGGAATCTCTCTCCTTGCTCCTCACTGTAATCACCAAGATTACCAGGAAATCTGTCGAGGTGGCTAAACAAGAAATGAACTTTGATGCTCACATTTGCCCCTAGTTTTTCGTATGCAGTAAGCATCTTACGGACCAATTGCTTGTAATTGTCAGCTTTGTGATTTCCAAAAAGTTTGTCACTACATCTGTGAAGGACACCCAAGCATTTAACTCAACCATGTTCATATGATTAGTGAAGTCAGAATCCCTCATGAGCGTTCGAATCTGAGGTCCATCGAAGATGCCACCTTTAGCTTTTTCGATGGAAAGACCTGGAAATTGCCTGCATATGTACTTGAAGCAATCCCCATCTTTGTTCAACGCCTTAACAAACTGCTTCATGAGCCCTAGTTTTATGTGCAATGGAGGGAAGATGATTCTATCCCTGGGTACCAAAGGCTCATTGATGACGTTGGCTGTGCCGACTTCGAGACTTTCTCGTTCTGGCCAGTTCTCCCTTCTCCAGTGCTGGATTCTTGCTCTGCTATCCCACAAACAAAGAAAGCAGGGATACTTTGTGTACCCACTTTGCTGACCAAGCAGAAAATTCACCATTTTCAAGTCCACACAAATCAGCCATTTATGAGTGTTGTAATTTAGCTTTTCAAGAACAAATTGGATACCATCATACTCTTCTTTCATCTTGGTAGAATGGCCAAGTGGTACAGGAGCAAACTTATTGCCATTATGCAAAAGTACAACTTTTAGACTTGCTTTCGAGCTATCTATAAAGAGACGCCAATCTGCTGGGTCATATGAGAGATCCCCATGCAGTTAAGAAGTGCAGAAACGTCATTACAAAAGATCAGGTCATCTTCTTTAGAAAAGAAACGAAGCAAGCTGCCTTCCCTTGTCCTATATATGTTATAATGATTCAAATATCAGAAAATTATTATTTACTGCTTCTATATTGAAGTATTTCAGGGAGAATTTTAGCAGTTTAGGCTTATTTGAGGCTATCAATATCTTCTAAACTAGAGCCAATCAGACAAAACCAATGTTATATTCGTAATCAGCGACCTTCAAAACCCCAGAAAACACTCCTAGATGGTCTGCCAAAGAAAAAAAATAAAAATTTGTTGACCAGTGTAATGTATCATCAACCAGTCTGAATGGTAAAACACCTGGATGATTTGTTGGCTATTTAATTATCAACAAACTAAAATTAAAAACCTATCTAATTATGGAAGGAAAAAAAAAAGTCATTTTTGCATAATTGGTCATGAAGTTCTTCCCACCAGTCATCGATTATTCTATTTAGCTGGAAGTTTGTTGGCTTTTCATGTGTACTTTTCTTTTTTTTTAAAAAAAGTTTGTTAGATGTAGTTTTCGTTGGTTTTCAAACTACTGTGTTTAGTTTGTTGTGCCCAATGTCCTATTCTTGTTTCAGTGTTTGCCCCAAGCAACCTTCAGGTGGCAGTGCTGAACAGCACCATCGTTCTGATTTCCTGGGACTATAGCGGCGATGCATCAGGCATCACCGGCTTCATGTTGCGGCTGCAGAAAGTGGAGAAACCAGGCCAGAAGTTAGAGTTCAAGGTCTCCAATGATATCAACAGCTACTTAGTAAAGAACTTGGGTAACATCTCTCTATCTGTCTGATTTCTACTCTTAGGTTTTAAAATTGCATTGAGAATGCCTCTGCTGATATCAGCAGATTTCAGAAACTTGTGTGGAGAAGAAGGAAAAAGAACCAGGAACGGGGGTCTTTTCAAGGGGTGTTCGCCATCTTTCTGTTTTAAAGTGCAGGTGGGAGAAATGAGAAACACGTGAAACAGTCTTTAACTGCTGGTGTGTTTGACTATTTGGTGGTTGGATAAATAAAAGGAATTTAGTGGAAAACAGAAAAGTTGGCCTGGGGAGTCTGTTACTGTAGGCAGGGTGGGTGGAGACCATTTTCTGTGGAGTCAGCGGTACTGCAGTGACTAACGCGTGTACAGTAAGTGTCTGTAGGAATAGTATTTTCTGGATATCAGGTGAGTTTTAATGTATGGTAAAATAAAAACAAAAGAAGCACAAACAGATTGTTTCTGATCAGCCAACTTGGTGGAGAACCCATGAAAAAGAAATTGTTACTTGCCCACCCTTTCCAAATCATAGCTCTCTTCTTTTTAACAGATTTCTGGATCTGCCAAATCTGTTCCATGGTGAGAGGATGGAAACTATCATGATGTCTGACAGGTGGATTTAACTAAGATTTTAAAAGTTTTTTTTTGAAATTTTCCAAATACTTCACAGAAGCATTTAGAAACTACGTTTCTCTTTTGCCAGGTTGGCTGGCTGGCTGGCTGGGGTAGATGTAACTGATTTTAGACTCCCCGTGCACCTATAACGTTTGCCCCATGGCGGGAGAGCCGAACCTGACAAACTGTTGTCCTTGTCTTACAGAAAACAACACGTACTATGAAGTGTCAATAAATGCCTTCAACAGCAAAGATGTCTCGGCTGATGTGAACACAGTGTTTAGGACAAGCCGAGAGAGTGCTGTGCCGCCTCCACCCATCCACCTGGCGGCAATGTCATTCAATCCCAATGTTGTCAAACTCACCTGGGATCAGCCAGTATCAGTGACGAAGCCCATTGTTAGCTACACTGTTCGCTACAGTCCAACATCAAACGAGAATGTCAACAAGTTTTTGACAGTGTGAGTAAAAGAAATTTTACTTGTTGTTTTTGCTTTTTTAAAATTATTACTACAATTTGTTTCACAACATGTTCCCCCTACAGCTTAAATAAAAACACATGCAGGCTGCTGTCACAGCCAGCAGTCAGGGTGTCAGGAGATGGCTGAGGACTTAATATAAAATCTACAGATGTTTAGCCAATAAGTTCTTTGTATTAATTTCATGGTTTCTTTCACAAAGTTCATAGGCAATAAGATCAAAGCTTTGCACATTCTCACTTAAAAAAGAAACAGTTGCACCTTTAGAGAAGTTAAATGGTTTGTTATTTTATATCTCACACTACAAATTTCTCTGGAACCATGCATTGCTTGTTTCCTTCAAAAGGAGATGAATAGTAAAAGCTCTGATTAAAGATAATATTTTTCTTCCATCTTCCTCTGTCTCATAAATACTAGCTGGGTTTGGAACTTTCTGCTTCTTTGTAGGAAAAAAGGGAGAAAAAAGATCCTGTATATATGTGTAAGTGTGTTTACACACTATATGTATTATCACACATCCATTGTTATGATTATCCAGATATGCTACCAAATTGATGTAGCAAGCTTTTTCATGAGATTGTGTGTGTGTGGATTGTTGGGCATGTTTTACTATGTGGCAGTAAGTATTGTCTTGTGCAGGTCAGATGAGAAACAAATGTGGTGTGTAGATTGGTCTTTTCATTCTAAGAAATTCCTAGATATCTATTTAAAGAAAAAACTGCAAAAGCTTTTTATCAGAGTATCTTATGATATCCTCCAATAAATGTGGCTGAGTAATTTGTATTTGTATTTGCTGCATTGGACAAAGGAAGTAATGAGATTTTTATTGGTTGTTTGCCTCTGCCTGATAGTTTTTATGTATTTGTAGTAACCTGTATCAAGTGACTGTATCTAAAACAATCTCGTAAGTCCAGCAAGGAAACATGTGACCCATGTTAGTCTTCAAATAATCAAGTCTTTGTAATATTTCAATAATGTGTGTTGTTTTCTTATATGCATGAAATAAATGATAAATGCAATTATGGTTACCAAACTAGGCTCGACTTTTTTCTGATTTTTAAAGAGCTGACCAGGAAGTTTTTGTCTACGGCCTGCAGTCATACACAGAGTACCAGTTCTCTGTCCGGTCGCACACAGAAGACGAAGAAGGCCCATTTGGAAAGCATGTTATCGTGCGCACTAGAGAGGGCGGTGAGTCGGAACTCTCTTACTCCTTTTCATACCGTTTGACAATAGACTGGTCCATTCACTTTTTCACAGAACATCTTTCAAAAGTTTCTTACCATAACAGAAAAGGCAATTTCTTTTCAGAACAGATTAATGTATCAGCTATTCCCAGAGTTTTTCTGGTGTGAGGTAATGGCAACAACTGGTTTAAAGCAAGATTTCAGACCCACACTGCTGTTAGTAAATGATGTTCTAGTAACGGCACACAAAATATCTTGTTTTCTGTACTGTAGCAGTATGGATGGCGGCATTGAGCTAATTTGCAGCACAGGTACATTTTCCAAGATTCATACCACTAATGCATCTCATCTAAGACTTGGCTGCTGACTTCACTATCCTTATGCACTGTACAAACCCACCCAGTATCCCACTGTGTGGCGACAGGCTGTGGTAATTTTAATTGTTTCCTATAAACGAGTATTTCATCATGCCGTTGGTTTGAGCCAAGTAGACATTTGATGTTAAATGCAACTTCAGCAGGGTGTGTTAACGAAACAAATAGTTTTGACTGATTGTTGCCAAAAACCCAAATAATAATGTAAATGTTGTGAAGTGAATATTATTGAACTGAATTATGTCCCTTGATTAGAATTTGTTTCAAAGCTGTGTCGTTTAATTTGTACCGACCCTACCCAGTAGGGTCAGTCAACGCATTGGAGACCCACTGTAGATTGTGTTGACTGAACTCTGTTCTAAATATATTCTACAAAGATTTCAGAACTAATTTTATCTTGGTTTTACAATGGTGCTAATTCTAATGGTTACTTTCACATATACACCAAGTTCACAAAATCTCCCTGACATCAAAGTAGTATTTTAGGATATTTTGTTTTTGTTTTTGTTTTTTTTTTTTTTCAAATTGAAATTGGATTCTTGTAAAAATATTTTTTTATTTATTAACTTTAACATTCTAACTATGGTTAATGTGCTTTTTTAACAAAACAGTGGCAGAATGAATATCTTTCCTTGGTGGTTTCACTAGGTACAGGGTCGCCTCCCTTAGGTGTGGCAGGCAGGGGGCTCAGTGACTGCCTGTCTGTGCTGAAGACAGTGCTGCCACCTGGCTCGGGCGGCAGGGGGAATAGTAACGACATGCTTCTTATTTGACTGCCTTTGTGGAAGCCTAACATTACCGTGGCCACTAAATGTCTGAGCCCTTACTGGTTCCGTACTGTGCTTGTGTGCAGGCATTAAAAGATTGTCTTTTTTTTTTCAATGTAACTACAGCCAATAACATATAATAAAATGTCTTTGGAACTTTTATTTCGTGTTTTATTGTAATGCAAATCTAAAGGACTGGGCTGAATGTAAATAAAAGGATAATTGATTTTTGACCAGTGTTGTCCAGACATTGTATTTGTTTTGTAGAAATGATTGTTTTGTGGAAAGTACACTTGGTTTGAAAAGCTGTTGAGCTCAACATCATTTGCCACATAATATGCAGTCCCTGTGGTCTTGTACAACTAGTTGGCCACGGGGAGGGGATTTAATAAACGATTATTTCCATTGGTAAAAAAAACAAAAAAAAAAAAAAAGTTGAGGTGACAGTTTTGCAAGGTTGGCCCTTTTTTTGATTGGTGATCCAATTACTAAAGAAAAAATGTTTATAGATTTTAATGAAGAGTATCGTGTATAATTTTTATTATTGTGCATTCAGAAAAGTCCAGTTTTTTTAGTGAATAATTAGGAGCTTTTAAATTTAATAATAACAAATGATTTGAAGCTGAAGTAGATGATAAAATAACCATAAAGTTGTGTGTGTGTGTTTGTGATGGTGGTGGAGAAAATTGTCTTTAGGCAGCTTCATGTGGTCGGTTTGTCACTGTATTTTTTTAAAATTGTATATGTGAGCACATCAGCTGTGTTGTCATCCACCTTATCTTCTTTCAGTGAAGGAAATAGCTGTAATCGGTCTGTATTTTCAAAGGGTCAATTTTATTTTCAATCCTTGGTTTCCATGTGCATATAAACTTGTGGAGAAGCATCACTGGATTTTCTCCAGTGGTTTCTCAAACTTGTGTCCGTCCATCTGGTGCTGGAATGGGTAGTGGGTAGTGATTTATTAGGGACAGGTTAGCAGAGATTTACTGGAATATGTTGTCCATCTCCAGGATTTAAGAATTTTGAATATGCTGAGCAGTTGATGATATCAGTTCTACCAAGTTTGAAATTTTAAGGGTTTTGAGCTGATGGGTGTGGAGAAAAAAAACTCTTTCTGGCTATCTGTAGTTACTAATGAATTAGCTAAGATTCTGACAAATAGATAACAGAAAAATGCTAATAAGTGAAATAAATTACAATTTTTATTTTTTTGGTGTGGAATGATTGTTTAGAAGACTACATTCTCAGTTCATATAAAAATGGCTTTAATAAAGTCTTGTTACTAATACACTGTTTGGAGAAAAATGAAGCCAAAGTGTGGCGATGGATAGTGCAAATGCTTACAGCTTCATCATATATTACTTAGCTAAGTTTTTGTTCCTGTTCAGTTTTTTTTTTTTAGAACTGAAATGATGGAAGAAACAGGTCACAGTCGAATATTGATAAGGTTCCAGGGTGTTGGTTCATTGAATGTGGCAGTAGGCTTCTTACTGGATGCCTCATCAGCTGGAGACTAGATATCAGTGGATTTTGTACATTTGAAAGAAGGCAGAAGCACTTGAGAAGTTCTGAATATTTAAACAACAATAGCATTTGAAGAATTTAGAAACAAAACAGTAACATTTTGGATTTGTTAGAGAAGGCATATTTTTATAATTCAAACCATTTAAAAACTGCTTTACATGTAGTTTTTATTTTGTATGTGTGTGTGTGGTATTAAATTATTTCATAAATACTAGGTAATATAGGTAACTTAATTGTTAAGTCTGTGAGAGTTGTATATTACAGCTGGTGATGTAAGAATATAGTTTAAATGATTGATATCTTATAGCCAACCTGATTATTAGTAATATCTACAAGCTCCAATGGTAAAGATAGTGGATTCATTTTTATTCACTTTTTTTAAGGTTTAGGGGTTAGAAAAATAGAACACTGCTTGTAAAAAAAGCATAGAAGGTATAAATACAGGTCGAGAATCTTCTGAAAACCAAAAAAGCTCCAAAATCTGAAATATTTTCGGAGCATCTACAGTGGGATACTCCAGAAGATTGCTGGACGACGTATGGGGCATTACTCACCGTAATTTTCGTGCTTTCTTGTTGGTGTGAATATACTTTGAAAATGTCGAGAAGGCCTGCACATACCCCTACAGTACCGTAGTGACAGCTTACCTTTCTTATGGTTTCATGCACAACTACCTCTATGTATCCATATGCAGTTTGCCCAGTCCCCCACTCCCCAGTGGGTTAGCTACCAAATTATGCCGGTATATCTGTATTCCGGAATCCGAAACTCATTCGGCCCAAGGATTTCGGATAAGGGATTCTCAATCTGTAATAAGGAATATTATTGGCTTTGTTTTGGGCAGAGATGATGTATATCAAGAAGCAAACTGGTATTAAACTTGTCATGGATTACTCTACTGTGAAAGTGTGTAATTGTTTACATAAAACTTTGTTTGTGTCTGTCTTTTAAAATAACGTTTTGAGAGAAACAGAAATATTAATGTAATTATATCAACTCAGAGATTGGATGCTGTTTTCTGAAAGAAAAAAAACAAACTAAACATTCAGAATTGTGCATTTCACAAATTTTATATACATACAATTTTATTTTTCTGTTTTTTGTTGTGGGAATGTATGTCATTTGTAGGCCGGGCACATTGTGAACATTGATGCCAGTAATTATTGAAAACTGGCTCTTGCTATGTTTGGAATCCACAAGAAACATTTACTGATCTTATGATGGATCAGCGCTAATGAAGAAGCTTGATAGTTATTCTGTTATTGGATGCCATCATGAATTTGGGAAATGCTTTGAAGACAAGAATGAAATTACTCAGACCAGAAGCTAAAGGAACTTGGTATGTAAATTCTTTTTAAACCCTTTATCTGTTGAAACCGCCAAGGGGAGATAACCTACTAATGCACTTTGTTGTTTTTAAGAATTTTAATTAAGGTAATGATGCCTTTATTTAGAATGTTGAAAGTAGTTCCTGTAAAATGTGTCCACATGTTATTTTCACAGAATTTCTAAGAAATGAAAATTTTTTTAAAAAAAAAAAAAATAGTAGTAATAACTTTTGGGTTATTTCCCCTTGGTAAGGTTAGGCATTAATAGGTTTTTAGAAGAAAAAAAGGAAAAATCTAGAAAATGAATTAGATGGCATTGTACTGTACAAACTTTGAAGTGCACACAACCAGTGCCAGATATATATATTGAAATGGGTTTGAGAAAGTATTTTAGATTTCTAAAATCAGTGACTCTGTGTAGTTAATAACTAAAATAGTCTTGTCAGGGCTAAATAAAAAATTAATTCTTACGATTGAGTGGTAAATGATTACTTCATCTCAATGGGCAATGAGGTGGCATTTGGTGGCCCTCAGAGCATCAGTGGGAGTCGGAATTGCGAGAGGATTGTATTGATTTTGCTTTCTAATAGTGTGGTCTCTTGTAAGGTTTCACTCGTTTTTCCCAGGAATCAGATAGCTTTTTGGTTTGGTGGCAGCAGTGCTGGTGCCAAGAAATTCTTTAGCGATTTGGCTAAAAGGCTTGTTAAATAATTAGCCAATCTATTTCTGGTTTAGCCAAACTGAAATAAAAGAAAAATTAAATATGGCATTCGTATGGTTATGTTAACAATATACATAATTGTTTATATTTATTCTAATTACTATAAATAAACTCTGAAAAGTGTCTTGACATGGGTAAGTAGGGGGAGGTCTGACCACTTGTCCAGTGGATCGATATGACTGCATGGTACACTGGTTGGGTAGTGTGGTGACATTTAACAAACTTTCACGGCCCTCAAGATCTTTCACATTTGGTGAGTTGACTAACATCTACATGGTTAGGCAGCTTTTGTGCATGTCTGTTGTTGTTAATTTTTGTATTTAAAAGAAAACATTTTACAGCTTTGTCAATTGTTTTTATTGGACATTTGAAATGCTAATCCACTTGTATTCATTTCATTTTATTCTTTATTTCAGTGAAATTCAGTTCCGATGTCTTGCGGGTTCGCGAGTACCTCCACTGTCGGAGGATGGTGAGACGGATCAAAATCATCGCCAGCTGTAGTTTCTTAAAAGCGAACTTGGCAGAAAATAAAATGAGAGAGAACTTTTTCTAAGATTTTATGTTCAATGTGACGATTGCAAAATGTGCATGTGTCAGGAGTTTTTTTTTTGACTGCATGATTCCTTACATTGGAAAAGATTTTAAAGGAAATATTTAAAAGAAAGAAGTGTAATAAATATTAACCCTACTATGCATGGATCACCTATATTGTCTACTGCAAAGTTTCTCGCCTTCGCATTTTTTTCAAAGTTTCAAAAAGTTTTTGTGTAAAGAGTCGTCCAAAAACGTTACCAAATTGTTTTAATCTTCCGTTTGGCAGAGATTCCTTGCTGCAGAACGGTGTTTCAAGAACTCTTTCATTCTCTTACAGTGAATTTAGTCTTGATTCCTCTCTCCCCACTGCGAGAGTCCGTCCTCCAGGTTTTGGTCTGATTGATTCTTAAAGGGGCTTTGTCACTGAAGTTTTGAATTCGTGGTGGTGTTTTCTCAGGTTTCCGTTCCCCGCTCTTTGTCTGCGCATCTCGCGTTCAGTACATCTCCACTTAACCAAGTGCTCTCAGGGTTCACTCAGCCAGGCCCCAACTTGAGAATATCTGACTACCATAAGTCAAACAGAAAATAAATTAAGTTATTGCTTAATGTGGGGTTTTTGTTTTGTTTTTTCTTAGTCTTTTAGATGTTCTTAAAGCATTCTGATTTAACAAAATAGCTATGTCACAGAATGGTGCCTCAGGTGAATAATCTCACACGGGTATTTTTATTGTCTCAAGTGGAGAGAGATCCTGCCATCTGCCTGCTGATCACCCGCATTGGCGGACTGGGAGAGGGAGGCTGACATTATACACAGTTTGGAATGCATAGGGCGATCTGATTTTAACTGTAAATGTGTGGGCACCATTTTGTCAAAGCACACTGTTTATAAACAAAGACTCTCCCTTGTTTGGAGATATTTTTTAAATCTGTTTTAGCCACCTCTACAAGTTATGCCATATATAAGATAGCGTCTACTCTTGTACCAAACATTTAAAAAAAATATTATACATATATATATATTTGTTTTGTCATTCTGTTATATGCATGGTTTTATATATGAATGTACTTTTTTTTCATCTGAATTTTGAGAAATAAAATTTACTTGGATTATCTGGACTTAAAAAAAATAATTAGAAACGTCTCCATAGATGTCAGTTCCACCTCCTGAGGGAAAGACTACAAGGTAAAGTGATTTGCTTACTGTGTCGGTGTCATGTGCCCAGTTAGATCTGACGGTGGGGCTCCTTGAAGCAGCTAAGAATAACGGTTGGCAGATATCTGTATGAGGCTGTGGTCCATGTACTAACGGCATAAGGGCAAGGGTTGGTTTGAATGTTGCTTTTCTCATAATTGCTGCTGATGCTGGAGATTATTTCGGGTATGGGCTCAGTCTGTCTGTCTTCCTGCACTGTTGTTCCAGTTGGGTAAGATTTTCTCTCTTCTTACACCACAGTTCCCTATGTACCGGTCAATGTGCAGTGGCTGTGGATTGGTCCGGGCAAAGTGCAAATTAACTGGCAGCCACCGCCTCAGACAACAGGGGTCATCTTGTCATACACCATCTTGTACACGAAAAATAAGAACGAGCCTGATTCAGCTTGGAAACAGGTCTTGAAAAATGGTAATGCCTTGTTTTGTTTGTTTTTTTTTTTCTTTTGACTGAGAAAATAAAGAATTTTGGGGGTCATCCTTGTTGCCCTGTGGCCCACCACCAGTCGGCTCAGTTTAACGATATAAAACCCAGCCTGTAGCGGCGCGCACCGACTTAGGTACAGCAGACAGTTTGGAAACTGGATTAAATGAAAAAGAAGGGCAGTGTTCCCGAGTTTCTATTTTAGAAGAAAGTTCAGTTAACAGCAAATCTTCAAGAAGAGGAAAATGTACGTTCTGTAATTTATCTATATATATATATACACACACACACACACAGATTAACCAAAGTACACCAGAGTAAATGAAGACTCTGCCATCCATTCTCATCTGATGTATGATGCAGGAACTGCTGCACTTAGCATGATCACCCTCCCTATTGTAGCTTTTTCGGCAGTTAAATTTATCTGCGAATATTATTAATGGATACAAAAATTGTTCAGTAACTAGATGATTCCAGAGGAATGAGTAGTAACAAACTTCTCGAGCTTAATTTGTGATGAAGTCAAATTTCTGTCAAAAAAAAAAAAATGATGTTAAACAGGCATCAGTTTAGGAATCTTGTTTTGTTGGCATTGTAACATTTAGGTGGAACTTCAGTCCAGTTGTCATTTCATCTGCTATAAGAAAGAGGGAACAGACACTAAATTTTTGTCGCTATTTTCCTACAGGATCGGTCACCTCTGCAGTAGTAGAAGGCCTGCATGGCGGTATGTACTACATGAAGATGCGGGCCAACACAAATGCTGGTGGTGGACGGTTCTCTGCTGTATTTGAGATTAAATTAAAATGCTCACCACCAATAGACCAATGTCACCCTTCTGTGTCCACTGCAGTAACAAGCAAACGTAAGTCGGCTTTTTTTGGTCTGGTTCTTGGTCAGAATTTTAACAATAGCAATGGATTGTGAATTGATGCTTTTCTTCTTCATTGATGAAATTGTTGTTTCCAGAGACTCATTAATGGTTGACTTCTTAACTTTTTTTTTTTTTTTTTAAAGCCAACCAGAAACCTGATACTGATCTGCCAGATTCCTTGCGGCACAAGCAGCAGTTAGGGATCATCCTCGGGATTACCACAGGAATCATCTGCATCTTCATCTGCATTATTATCGTTCGTCTCAGGCACAGGTAATCATTTAGTTGGGTGCGTGCAGTGTTGCTGACATAAATGCCCTGACCTTTTTACTTTTGATTTAAATGTAAAGAATTGTTTCCTTATTTACAACCCTGTTTTCTAGAACTGGCTGACTGCCAGAAGTCAACAGTATTGATAAATGTAAGCAGTCCTGTGCATGCATGCATGCGTGAGCTACTGTATTTTCTAGGTTATTGCGTACATCTAATATTCCAATTGTGAAAAAATGTTATAGTTTATTCTTACAGATCCTGGCTATAATAATGACTTAGATAGCGTAGACTTTGCACATGTACGTCTATTACGTAATTTATTTGTGCTAAATAGTCCTTTCCATCATTTGGTTGGAGAATCATGCAGAGCTTGTAGGAATGGAATCTGTTGTTATCGATGGTGATCTAATCCAAGTTTGCAGCTCGATGGGCTTTTTTATTTTACCCGTGGAGGTCCAAATCCACTGAATGTTTTCCAAGCTGCACTGGTTCCACATGTGTGGCATATTACTCCATTTTCCTGAAGATAATTGCAGTTAGCGAGCGAGCGAGCCTGCTGTAGTGTTTTCCAAGGGATGGCTGTGTAACCCAGTTTAGGCAAATATGTATTTGGGATAATAGTGGTATATATATATATAAGTCAGGGACAAAGTCACTTTTCTTTCTTATGGGACTGGATTATAGGTCATAATTATGTAAAAAAAGATACCAGTTATCATCTTATTGTGTGTTTTGTTAGTTTTGAGGTGAAGTGATGAGTCATTGAAACATCTGTTGGTACGGTAAACCTGTGACAGATTGTAGGTCTCCAAAGCCAAGAGTCTCTGTTTCCATTAATATTACTACTATTAGAATAAGTAGTAGACATTGGGTCTGTAGAATTGTCCTCTTCAAGTCCTGGTTTAATGTGTGGGGTAGGTAGGTGATCATTACATTGTTTAGAAACTTGTGTGCTCCTGCCTGGTGTTATTTTTGGAGAGAGATTGGTAAATTTTCCCCTGAGGTAATTTGTGGCCTACAGATAGATGTCAAGTGGTTGGGTGCAGTTAACTTCCAAAATGTTCTGCTTGTAGATGCTTTACAAATAACAGACCACCATCTCCCATCCATCAGCGCCTCAATGGACATATTCTGTCTCATGGAAACCAGAATCCAGAGGCTTCGGGTTTCTGTTCAGCAAATTTGCATGAGCTGGAGTCTCGGACACCAATGCTTGTTCACCTGCCTGAAAATGAGAAATCTGACTCAAAAGTAAGTGCATACTTCATCACTGGGCCTTCACAAGCTAGTCAGTGCCAGATTTCTAGAACTCTTAGAATATTCCAGGTTTATCCTGATTTTGTTTTGCTAAAATACAAACTAAAATTTTTATAATTGGTGGTTTTCATGGTTACAAAGCTTTTCTATCAATTAATATGGACTGTAAACAGTGGAAATTTAAGTTAAACAAATTTTTTTTTTTAATTACACATTTTCATGTTTATGGGAGCTTAATTTTTATTAATAATTTCAGATTTTTGCATAGTGATACTTAAAGAGGAGTTAATTTCCTTAGGAAGGTTCCCACTGCTGGTGTCCTTCCGGCTGCTAGTTGTAGAGTGAAAGGTTATTGGGATGATGGATTTCAGTCAGTCTCCATTAGCTCTTGTATAACATCATCCTCATGATAAGTGTAATGGTTGGCTGGGTTCATGATGTTCACTGCTGATTTGAGCACTTTCAGAGTTTGATTGGAGTTTAATATTGGAAGCTTTTCATAAAATTCTAATGAAGATAAAGGAAGCATATCAAATGGTCATAATTTTAAAGACGGACAAACTGTCCCCTTGTTGCTGCCTTAATGATGGCCATGATTCACACCATTGCTGAGGTATCTTTTTAGTGCTGAAACTACTCAAAAAATATCAAGATGTGAAGGTGACCAGTTTTCACCATTTCTAACTTATTATTTAGGTTTCTGTGATGAAAAACTAATAATGCTATCTTTGCAATTGTTTGTGTACCTAGTGGTTGACTGACCTTTTCTCACCTCTGTCTGTCTGTTCGCAAGGGAGGAGGCAAGCTGATTCTGTCTTCAAGCTCCATGCACATGAATGGCATTGTCATCTCAGGCAGTCTCAAGAATGGCCACGTGCCAAATGGACACGTCACTAGCTTCATCTCGAGCTGTGCTCTGGAACCAAAGTCAGCTGGCGAAAATCAGGTAATGGCAGCAGTAATGGAGCCCGTGTCCTTTTTGACGTTCCCTCCCTCTCTCCGGTGTTGGGGTTTCCATTTCTGGAAAGAACACTCATGCAAAATATTAAATGTTTATGTCCCTTTATTACATCTGAATTACTTGCACATTGGAGCACTCGGACCTGTTGGGGTCCAGGGGCGACAGCACTCACCACAGCCTGTTGTAATTTGACTTTAAGGTAGTTTTTGTGTGAAACTTGTAATCTGTCTCCAAATATGATAATTTCTTATCCCCATAAAATCAACTTCATGTGTTCCTATGACCTCTCCTCATAGCTATCTAGAGTTTGTTGCTCATTCTTAATCTGCCAGTTGGGTATTCAGAAATTATGAGAAAATTGGGGAAAAATTCTTTTGGTAAACAAATTTTCTCCTTTACCAGGTAATCATCAGTTATTTTAAAAAATCACTTGTTTCTTCACTCACATGATTTTGGCAGGTAGGTGGACATTTTTAGAGTTACATGTTCAAAAACCTTCCAATAATAACTGCTCCCAACATTCTGGAAACGTTTGCTTAGTAGTTAATAGAATATATGTGGTAAATATAAAATGAGTTGCGTAAAAACAACACATGAACCTTGATGGTTATAGTTCAGTTGCATTGTGAGGATATTAAATTTCTTTAGTTTGTTGTGGCTGGAATTGCTAAGCTAGAAGTGCATTAGATGTTTTAACTTTGTCCTAGCAAATTGAGATTGATCCACTACCTCCATCAGTGGGATGCATTTGAAATTGGCTACTTGATTCTCTTCCTACCCTCCCCCCAATGCTGTTGTCACCATTTCTGACACCTGTTCTACATTGATGTAAAGTTGCTCCCTGCACATGACCCAAACCAAACTTTCTGGGGACATCTTAGCATTGTTTCAGGTCATGGTATTGTATGAAAGTTATCTCCAGACTGTACTGTGGTTGGTTGTTTAATGGTGTTGCTATCTTTTTCTGCAGGGCATAGACCAGATGGTGCCACTGTTGATGGCCTCTGGCATCCAACAACAGGTAGTTAGCATTCCAGAACGATCTTCCTTGGACCCTTCCACCGAGCAGCCACTTGGATCTCTGGAGGACATCGACCACAGCGTTAACACAGACAAGACCAGCAGTGGAAATGTTTCAGAGGAGATGGCTGTTGTCACTGCTGCCGCCGCCGCCATAAGCGATGCTGCGAAATCTCCGCAGGCTGCTGGGGCTGGCAGGGAGCCCTGTGACTCTAGCAGCATACAACCTGTTACCTCAAGTCTGCAGCAGGGTGGGTCACCAGAGACTGGCGTGCACTCATCAGCGACAACCATAGGGGGCGCGTGGCAGGACGTTTGCGTGACTACCTCAACACCCGGCCCCAGAGGTGTGGCCACTGCAGCAGTGGGAACTCGGAGTAGCAACAATACCTCACCAACACCCCAGTGGACAAATGTTTCATCATGTCACCAGAATGGTGAAGCGACCTACACACAACACAGTGACCTCGAATCCACAAGTTTACAAGCCCTCGACCTGACCAGTAAAGACGGCTGTGTGGTATAAAGGAGCTGATATTTCATGGACGGGACTCAGTCAGTCAGTCAGTACCTTGTAAGGGTATACAGGCAGACTAACCCTCTCCAACAGATGCGGGTATTTTTCAGAATTTTTTTCTTCTTTTTTTATATATATATATGTACATATTATTCAATCACAGTCCCCCTTTTCCTTCTAACCCCTCGAACTCTCAATTTCTCCCACAACTCCTACCTATTCCTGTTTCTGTGTAGAATGCTGGCAGTTAAGAGAATGTCACTTCCTTGTGGCATGGAAGGAAAACAGGGTAGACCAGCAAGCTGTCTGGAGTGTAAAGAAACACAACAGTGGTGTATGATCCGACCTGTAGTTGGATACACGGTCTAGTATGTGGGTATATCCTTGTTAAGGATCATAGTATCTATCAGTCAGTCAGTCCTTTGTATCGAAATCATTTAGTGTGTTGGATTCCCTTTTGTACAGGAGTCAGATTTTTAAAAAAAAGAAATTAAAGCAGGTGACATTCTTGCCGTCAGAGGGGCCATTCATCACGAGGCACTTTTTTTTTAAAAAAAAAAAAATATAACGAAAGAAAGATTCATTTGGCAGCTTTTTCCTGGGATGCCACCTGGTGTGTCGAACAGGCACCGTAAGAATATTTTGTTGAACGTGTTATGATGTTATTCTTTATGGGACTCAAGTCAGAGATTTGTTTGTTTTTTTGTTTCCTAAGTATCTTCAGGACAGTAAGTGCCACCACTACTTTACTTCCTACAGTAACTGGCTGGCTTGGCTTCCCGACTGTGAGTTCTCATAATAGCTTTTGTTAGCATGTAACAACCCCATCTTCAGACAGTATTTGATGCATTTCATAGTGATGTATGTACCTATGTCAGAGCTTTTGTGTATTATTTATTATTATTATTATTATTATTATTATTATTATTATTATTATCACTTTTCTCCAGTCTGTTGTTTATGTACTATAATACTTGGAAGATAGAAAACAACTACCTCATGCTAGCCCTGTTCGACTGTTCTCAGGGAGCATTTTGTAATTTTTATGCGGGCAGGGACGGCAGTGCTGTCATAGCATTTCAGTCCTCATTCAAATCTTCATCAATGGATCAATTATTACTACTATCTTTATTTTCTTTGGTTATTTATTTTAATTTATTTATTATTATTATTTCAGTTATATATACACTTTTTTTTTAAAAAAAAAAAGAAAGGAAAAC
Source organism: Nautilus pompilius (assembly GCA_018389105.1). Taxonomy (NCBI): domain Eukaryota; kingdom Metazoa; phylum Mollusca; class Cephalopoda; order Nautilida; family Nautilidae; genus Nautilus; species Nautilus pompilius. The sequence goes on along the minus strand of JACATO010001759.1, from coordinate 77,502 downwards.
CATACCGATTAATATCAACACGACAGACTTTCAGCAAACTTGACTTGAATCAGGAGTCAAGCGTTCTGTCTGCACAGTTGAGACCTGAACCACTGAGTTCACCATAAGGCGCTGTGATCTACTCTTTCTAGTGCAGATTGCAGGTGAGGAGTACAGCATATATTCAGGTACTAAACTATTCTTTCTCCCTCTCGTAATACTAATGAAAGTAAATTGCATTTTAAAGAAATTCTTACTAGGATTATTCACGCCAACCAGTAAAATTGTTTTTTTTTTTTTATTTTTAATGTCTGTATGCTATCAAAGAAAACCCAAACTGGAACATTACCAACGCCTATGACCCCCCGAGGATTCAGTATCAGCAGAAACTGTTTACAAACTGTGCAGTGTGACTGGGTTCATAAATCGTGGCTCGCTCAGGCGTGGAGACTCAAACCAACCAGCAGTCCATTTAAAGGGGTCACACCCTCTGTGGTGGATGAGGCCGTGAATTGCATTGCCAAAATAATTAGTGTTTTATAGAAGCATTCTTCCTCTTCTTTTCTTGCTCTTGTTTGTAGTATCATGACTTTGAAACAGCGATGACAAATAAGTGGTGGGAGGACGCTAGAGCTGTTCAGGTGGTCTGTGTGATCTGATGAGTGTCGTCCAATCGTTGCTTTCAACTTTTGCAATATCTGAACTTATTGAGTTTTAGTTGCAACATAGTTTTCCTCACAACTACATCATTGTGGGAACTTTCTGTTAAATAGTCTGGCTTATTATTCATGTAGGATAACCTTTTCTTTAGTTTTACTTATTAGTCAGATCATTCTGAACACGGTCTTCAAGCCAGGCTTGTTAACTAGGAAGGGAAGCAGCTTCTGAAAACCGCTCAGGTGAGGTGCTAAAGTAAATTTTCTCCCCATACCCCAGTAGTTATAAGATTTAATTCTGAATACCTAGATTTTTTTAAATGTAGTGCCATCCTTAAAAGATTGATACAAAAAATATCAGACGATAGAAAGTCTCTCTGCCCATCAAGCTCAATCTTGGGGAACACCCACCAAATCTGAAGGTTGGCCAATTCCTGGTTTTCAATACAACATGAAATGTCAGTTGTTTAATATATATATATAGTTAGACCCCCCCTACATAGGTTCTATTTTAAAACTCTCTTTTGAAAATGGAACTGTTTAACGTGAAATGTATGCAATAATTAAGTGGTTTTACCTTGCTGTAGTGAACAATTTTAGTATCTGGAATTGTTGTTTTATTATCTGAAAAACCAAAATAATACTTTTTTAGTAGATACATAGACTAACCAAAAATATACATTACTATTTTTATTTTTGTTTAATTGATCCAAAATCTGGTTATCTATTTATTTTTTTTTTAACATGATATTTTAAAAAGATTATTGCATCCATTTACTTAACTAATCAGCGAGCAACCATCTTTATTGTAGTTGTTGAAATTCTAATAGGCTGTATGAAATGGGATGTTTAAAACATTGTTATGCTATTGGAAATCTATGGATGCTGGTGGTAGTGTAAAAATGCTTCATTAATCTTAAGATAATGGACCTGGAAGATTTCACTTCAGAGATAGCAGCATTTCTTAAAGCTCAACTTTGCTGATTGCAGCAAGAGCCAGTTCTGTTTTTGGTTGTGCATGGTCGGTTTTAACCCCCATCCATGCTTTTCCCCATGTGCTGTGTTACTTGTAAACAATCAAAGAACCAATAGAGTTATGTCTGTACCGTCCACCACAGTTTATATGGTGTTGTTTTTGTATTTTTATTTTTGTTTCTGTTTTCCATGGATGTATCTGTAAACTTTAGTTTTTGTTCAAGAGTTTTGGCATTCCTGTACCATGCAGAAGTGCCAGTGGGATTCTGAACTTGGTTTTGGAAAACAGCCTAACCACTAATGGAGTCTTGCCGACGTGGTACTAGTGCAGCAACAAAACTTGAGATGCTAACTAGTTGTCCATTGACTGAAGAACTAGTATAGGAACATACTCCACACACTTATAATTCCTCATGACATCCTTGCTTGTGGGGACAGACATACTGACATCCAGCCCTGACTGCAAGTTGAACTGTGAAATAAGACATTAACTGGCATTTCAAGATCACGTACAGTATGTTGATGAAAAGAATGATTCTCTGGCAGATATTTGCCCTATGTTTTAACAGTTCTCTCTTATTCAACGGATTCTTGATTGTTCGCTCATCTGAGGCAAGCACACAATGTTGATTAAACCACCACTGTGTGTGCGCGCGCGTGCAGAAGTTGTCATGCATGAGTTTTCAAGGAGTCTCTCATCGTAAAGTTATATGCAAAAATGTGTTTTATCTGTGCTGAAATGATCTGAACAAAAAGACAGTGATGCTAAAGCAGAAATGCATCAGCTCTGCCTCCATCCACCCTGTTTGGTACAACTATTCAGTACGCAGCCCATAGTGATGAAGTTAACTTTGCTGTGATGTTTCTGATTTTACTACTATAAGTGCTGAACATTGCAGGGAAATTCTTGTGGTATTAGAATGGTATAAAAGGGTTAATTACTTCATTTTCTGAGTGTTGCAATGCAATACCTGCATCAGCAATGAACTTGATGTTTCATGAGTGTATGTATACCACACTTGAATTTTCAAAAAGTAGATCTTCAAATGATGGCAAAAGAATCAGGTGACTGTGGGCGGGCATAATTAATCTTAGTCATGCAGAACTATCTCCATAATGTACTATCATTGGAAGAGCCCATTAATATTTTTTTTTAAAATTATAAGAATATTTATACAAAAAGTTACTGTTTTGTTTATAATCTATATATAAAACAAGTTGATAAGCACACTTATTGTACTCTTACATTTTAGTTGCTCTGACTAATATTAAGCCTTAGTTCCTTTCTGTAAACCATGCACACGTCTGATTCACACACACGCGCACACACACACACATGCCTATGTATGAATCTAAACAATGGAAAACTGCACTAAAACACTAATCAGAAAGCACCCACTTTAAAGAAATTTGTTAAAATTTGAAGGCACCTGAAATACAATATCTTTTGTGAGAAATACAAGTAGAAGTTGGTAGGGTGGGTGGCTGTGGAGCATTTTCCCTTTCTGACCCGTCTTTTTGTACAGTTCAGGATTTTTAATCCACTCTTAACTCCTTTTCAGTGTCTACATACTTATGCATAGTTTGTTTTTCTTGAAATCAGTACTTTCTTATTTCAATCTGCATTTCCTGATATTGTTTGTGCAGATATTGGGAACTATGACATTGAGAATACATGCAACATGAAAGTAAAAAATAAGAAACCTTTTTTGTCAGGCGACACTTACAGATGTGTACGTCGTCTATTTTTTTATTTCCAATGGCTGTTCATCATCACCCATCATCCGCGTCTAACTGTAAATAACCTCGAATCATGTATTATGGAAAGATTTGGTTATCGTCGTAGTCTAGTTGGTAGAAAGCCACGTGATTGGTGTTTATACTGTAGTTGGTGGCTGCTCGTGTTCAATGTGTAACCTCCGTCTGTAATTTATTCAACAAAACAAAACTAACAGTGAATACCTCTTCTCCCATACAATTTGTTCTCTTTTTAAACACTGGATCTTTATTTGCTTTTTCGTTTTTCTTTAAGCCCTTATACCCACCAACTCAGACATCTCTACAATACAATTCTAGAAAAAGGTGATTGGATCTATCAGTTTAGGGCTCAGGCTGCTGCAGTTTCCCTTCTCCTCTCCACCGGATGTTGCTCAGTAAGTAACATTAAATGAAAGAAAACAAATGCTTCTTTGTGGGGGGGGGGCAAAATTTACCTCAGAAGAGGAGATTAGGTTCACCTGCTGCATTAAAAAGAAAGACGCTGACAAAGGCTCAGTACAGTACACTCTGCCGTGAGGGTTGGTTGGGGGAAATGCGTGCGCACATTTTAAAATAGCTATATTATAGAGTTTAAGGTTGAATTCTCCTGATAGGATTCATAAAAGAAGCGATATTTCCTACTTGTGGTAGCAACTTTGTTTTTGCTTGCAAAAAGAAAGAAAGAAAGAAACAAAACTATTTTTCTTTTAACAAATATCAGATGATTTGTTGGTTTGCTGGTCATTAAAAATATATATTAGTTCTCAGGCCTGTGAGAACCGGCATTTAGAGATTTGGGCCCAGCTGGACTGCTTGCTTGTTCTTCGTACTTACTTAGCTCAGTCTGTTCCTATCCTGGCCACCAGTCTGACCTGAGAGTTATTAACAGCAGGTTAGGGGAAATATTCTTCAATGACAAATGCCTTTTTCTGTGCTGTAGCAACTTCTGGTGGAGAGATTTGTTGAATCCGTATTTCTCTGCTGGTATGCGGGGCCCAGGACAGTGGTGGATACCGTCTCGACGACTCTGCCCCCCCACTGGTATTGTATTTATGGGAAAAAAACAAAACTAGTGTCAGCTCTGGCCCAAGCATTGAGAACTTCATCAATAATAAGAAATGGTTAGTTTGTAAACGAAATTACTTGCATTCGGGGGGAGGAAAGAGAACTAATCTTTCATTGGAGTCTGATAATTATGAACAATTTCCCACTGTTCATCTTATTTTTAAAAAAAAAAGGTATAAATAGATCTCGGTGAAAAGAAAAACTATTTTCTTTAATTCTGTTTATTATTATTATTATTATTATTTTAAATGAGAACAAAGTTCTACCTCATTTTTCTTTTCTAACTCTACAATAAAATTTTTGCAAGGTGTTACTCTTTGGTGGACTTTACAGTTATTTCTATGGAGACCAGTGCTGCTATGGATAAGACAGACCAGTGGCTGCTATCAAGCTCCGTGTACCTGTGACAAATCAAAGCCACAAAAAAAAAAAAAAACGTGGGATCAGAAACAATACTAATTTAGAAAAAAAATTTGTTAGGATAGGATAGACATTAGTCTTAAATTTATAGCAAAGGTGGATAATTTTTAGCTGATGAATTTAAAAGCAGTAAAATCCACGATGATCTGATTACATGACTAATGGTGTTGGATATGCGGGCTGCTATGAAATCTTCGGTGTATAGTCTCGCTGCTTAAGAATTACCCACTCAAGGTAAGACAGGCCCCTGTACACGAGGAATGTAAATGTAATTTTTTTTTCTTTTCTTGTGGCTTTGCAAGTTATAAATCTTTTAAAATTTACTTACTTATCCTTTTTGTTTACCTAGAAGTACCATACCTCCAGTTTGATCGAAGAGACCAGTGTAGTAGCACTGGCAATAACAGATAATCATCTTATCACACCTATTGCATCATGACAATCTCCTTCCCCTACACACCTTCTGATTTATCCTTCAGCCTTGCATTTTCTCTCTTTTGACTCATTGTCGTCTTCCAGTTTTGTTTTTATTTCATCATTAAAAGTAAGTCAAATCCATGCTCAGAAATCTCACATGTATGGCTATCAACCAGCTTATTTATTTTATTTTATTTTGACAGTTTAAAATGGAAAAAAAAAAAAAAAAATTTCTCATCCTCATCTGTCATCATTTCTTCAATTTACTGTTATTTCTCCAACGGCTGCCTGGCAGCACTGTACTTTGGCAGATCCGCTGCTGATGGACACCAGCTTGGTTCTGTTGTTAACCACTGATTGCGTAGAGAGGCTTTGTCAACGTCTCCTTGTGGTTTTATTTCTCCTCCTCCAACTGTAATATTTATTTACAATTTATGAGTACCATGATTTGTTTGTATATCAAATAAAAAAATTGCTATTCTCTGTCTGTCTGTTGCGCTGCTTGAGAGCAAACTAACCCCCTGCCCAAGGTACGTACATTGGCTGACCATGGGATCAGAGAATGGACTGAATCGTGGGTGACAGCTCATCCTCTCAGAACTCTGTAGTTTGATGAATTTTTAAGAGTGGATTAGCTAGGTAAGTAATGCCACTGACTCATTCAAATGGTAATTGTCCAGCAGCGCTCTAGAATAAAGTTGGTTGAGGTATTTCAGCTCTGCTGGCTGAAATCCATCTCCAAAATCAGCCCCAATTCCATGCTTGTTTACCTGCCAACCACTTATAGATATGGGAATTTCACCCTATTTCCATTGTTTAATTCTGAGGCCAGTCAATGTATAGACCTATCCATCCATAAAGGGCAGGTACTCTAGACAATGCTGCATCACCCGTAGATGCAGCAGAATTTATTCAAAACTGATGATTTCTCTCGTGCAAGAAGTTTTGGTTATTGCACCCGGCACCAAGTTTTTCAGGACTAACTAAATACCACCACAATTCTATTTTTGCCATATACAAGGATAATAATGGCTGACAAAATGTTGTGGAATTGTAACCCAGTTTGACAGGATCTATTAAAATTATTTTTACCATGCAATCCATCTGATTTTGTAAAGTAGTTTTTTCTTCAAGAATTGAGAGATTGCAGTCTGAATAGTGGCATATTTCAATGTAAGTTAACTGACAAAAAATGTCCACTTTATCCTGTACCAGCAATAAATGTACCACTATTGCACAATTTTAAATGAGTTTCCATCTATGGTGGGAGTAATTTACTGGAGTGAGTGCAGATTGTCATCTGAAACACCCAACATGCAGACAGACCATCTAATGTCAATACTTACCGTGAACTTTGCTAATTCAACCACCAAACCACTGAGGATGATACTGCACCAGTAGTAGGAAACAGGTCCTTTTTGTTGACAAAAGGTGATCATGGTGTAGCCTACAAACTAAAGGCTGACATTGAAACCACAATGGCATTTTTAAATATGCTTGCCTATTGTTGGCATCCTAGCTATTTGCAGGAGACAAATATTCCTAAGAATTACACATGGATGCAGAAGTGCTAGAGACATCTTTGGTTTTGTTTTTTAGGTTAAATCTCAGTTCCTAAAATATACTCCAATTAAGCTGGCAACTTAGTCACAGGAGCAGCTGTGGTGCTTCTGTTCACTGGACAACCGTCTACATCAGTAATACCTCGAGCAATTCAGGGCCTGAAAAATGGAAGCATTTTCAAGGAGACTCAGCCAGGCACTAAACAATTTAAAAGTAGATACCTCTCTTGTATATTGTATGTAATTTTAAAAGGTCTACAGATTTATTTTCTAGTTACTGCTATTATCAACAGTTATTTCCAAGCTAAGAGACACTTAAAGGGCATTCCATGTCAAGTGTACACACCCTCCTGATACTAATACCATATTTTCTCCCCATTTATTCATTTGGATGAAGTAACTCAACTTGCTAACTTTCAGACCTTGGGTTCCCCAAATTTGGACTTCCCCGGCTGACCCACAATCTTTCAGAGGCTATATCTCAGGCTGTACTGGTCCGATTTGGATGATGTTGGTATAAAAATGCTCGTAAAAGCAGGATCTTTCCAATTGCATAAATAAAATCACTTCAAAATAGAAATTCCAAAAGTGGTAATTGATGGCGCCCTGTGACTTTTAGCCCCCCCCCCTCCCAGCAAAACCGTTGGTCCTGATTTTTTGTGTGGAGAATACCCCTTCATATACTCCAACACCTCAGCAAAAACAAAAATGGGATCTCCAAAGGGTTCAGGTGTAGCAAAATTTTATGTTGGGGGGGGGCCTCGGGTGCTAGACATGTCATCACCATACATGACACAAGGCAAGATTTCAAATACACTATATCATTGTATTCTAGTACTAGATATCAACATAGAAAGAAATCAAGTTTCCACACATGTGATATTAGTACAAGTCTTGCCTAGCAGAGTCAGTCAGGATTTTTTGCCAACTGGATTTCTTTTTTACTGATTGTGTAGGTTTTGACTGTAGCAGTTTTTGGTTCTACAGAAAGAATAATATCGGAAATGTCTAATAAACACTGATCTTCAATTTCAGGAAAAAAGAAACTATTTGAGAGCCCGTTTTGATGAAGAAAATTCACTTTAACTTCATGAATGTCCTGAAAGGCTTCCATGATACAGGCAAGCCACCATTGTCTGTCATAGTGCACTGTGACATAACCTGAGAGTTTCCCCCATTAAAAGTTGGCATAAATTTTGAAATTACTGACTCGATGTGGTGCTGTTTCTCGCTAAGGCTGAATTTGCGTACATGAAGAGTATTTTCTGAAATATGGATGAAAGCATGGAGTTTTTGAGTCCCAGGTATGGTTCTGGCTGTTTTTAACCTGTCTTCCAGGTTTCATTCTTCCTCCTCGTATGCCTCTTGGGTCCCGTAACCAAACTTCATTTCATTCAGCCCCATTTTTGGCAAAGGTGAAAAGATCTTTTGGAGAAATAATTTGCTGGTCATATGGTCTATGCAAACTCTCACGTGTTGCTTCTCGCTTGACTGTGCCTCCCACCACATTCGAAGGGCCCTTTCCATGACTGGTGGCAAAAAAATGCCATTCTGCGTGTATATCATACTCTGATTTGTGACGACATAGGTTTAGGAAGGCCTTGCAATTCTTATATTGACCTGTGCAACCGTCTGAGAAATAGCAAAGTTTTTTGACATTTCCAAACATAGATTTCAAGTGCTCAATAAGCATTCTTTGAAAAAAGGTGGACTGAGACAACGTTGTGTATATTCCACTCTGATATCACTGTGAACAAATCATGGTTCAGTTTGCCATCATCTGATTTGAAATAGTAAACCTAGGGGTGGATTGTGGCTTGAGAGCAATTCCAATGGAATCCTTTGGCTGCATCCTGCACAACGAAGGAATAGTTCTCTGAAAAGTCTCCTTCAGCAATTTCGTCTTTTTTATTTTTCAAAAACTCAGATTGAGCTTTTGGCAATGAAGTCGTGTCTCACTAAATTCACTGCATGTTCGCAGAATTTATCAATAAATTCTTCTGAAGGCAGCACCATGGAGCTAAGTTCAGACCTGTCAGTGGATGTCCATTGTTTAAACTGAATTTCATTAATCCCCTCTAGTTCATAAGCACTTAGTAGCTCATTTTTGAAGTCTTCAATTGATGGGCAACTTTCACATGTTCTAAAATAACATGCCGGTTGTGCTGAGTTGCAAACTATGTGTGCTATCACATGATGATGTCTGAAAAGTTTGGCAATCTGTGGCATTTTTGATCCAATCATCATGGGTTTCACATTTTGATGGATCGTACACACACACACATACACTGAGTACCACTTGAACTGGCCAGGGGACACTGAGGGATGGAGCATGTCAAACTTTGGAAATCCAACTTTCAAGTTAGGGTGCTACTCTTTGAATATCTGAAACATTTCCTTGAGATTGTTTAGTACCAGGGGCTTTTGATTTTTTTCCTTTTCCATGTTCATTCCTGACTACCACAAAGTCATTTTTTCCCGGCATTATTCAGCTGACTTCTTCACTTTGATAGAATTCAGTTATGGCAGATTTAACCGTGTTTGGGATTTGGAGATGATAACATACCCTTTTCTTTATCTAAATTTTTGGCTTGTATAGCCATTCTTTGGGAGCAGCCGAATTCACTCATCATTCCCTCTAATGCCCATATTCTGAGCTAATATTGTCGGTATACATATTTGCTTTGAATGGCTCGAAACAACGTATTTTTCTTTCAGACTTTTGATCACCTCTGGCATGCAGTTTTCATCACATTTTGATGGCACACTGTGTGCCTTTTCCATAATGCTTAGTCCAGCAACTAGATCTAATTTCTTTTGTACAGAAGCTTCCAATTTACTTCACTTTGCAGGAACGTACACTGGGTTCCTTTCTGCTTTTCTTTTATCAAATGGGTTTTCCCCTATCATGGATAAAGACTGGTTCAAAAGGCCAACTTCTGCTTCTTGCTCAAAAACCTCTTTGTCCTCATCTGTCAAAACAGATTCTGCAATTCCTTTGATAGGACCTTCTGATGATGATGTCGAAGATGATCCTTCAATATGCTCTGGTGACAACTTAGCAAGTTTTTTTCTGCACAAAGTACAAAGTCTATCATCTTTTTTCACCTTTGAAGGGTATTTCATCAACATATCATTAGACACACTGCAAAAATCTTTTTGTTGTTTTGTTTTATAACAGCTGAATGGATCACAACAGTATTTGCGGAACTTGCTCGCCATGCTTATGCTGAAAAATATGCAAAAAAAAAAAAAGGAATGAAATTAGCTCATTATCCACTTAAAAATCAATTCACACATTGGAATGAATGTTTCCAAAATGATGCAATATATAGTCCAGAGATGATAATTGTTGATATCAGACATATGGTCACCTGCCAGCATTTGACGTCTGGACTGACAGGCCAACTTTAGGAAACAGACACCAAACCGTATAAACTTTAAGCTGAGTTTATTTGATCTAAAATGAAATATAAAGTGAAATAAATTACAGTTTACAAACTGCGGGGCCAATTACAACAACAAATCCAAGATACATTCATAAACTTACAGACTGAAACAACAAAGTCCCAATTGTGGCTACAACTGCAACTAAACTTACTTGTATGGTGGCCTTTGCCCAGAGTTTATGGTTAGTGAACATGAACAGTCGGCACGAGTGGACAGTCAGTCAGCGTCCCTCCCATGGAAAGCCTGGAGTGAGCTCTCCACGAATTTATAGCAGAAATTTGTTGAACAGTAGATACAGCTGGACAGTGTAAATGTCTACTTGCCAAACGATAGCAGACAGGTGGATAAAGCAAATTGAAGTGTTTAGATAGCAAACCTACAATTCCCACACAGTGCGCCCTATGTCACTTAATGTCCCCTCGGTGAACCCTGCAACAACAGCACACAATGCCCACACAGTGGAATGTCCACTCAGCAAGCCCTACGATACCAATAACATGAACTGTTTAAATTAAAGCTAAACATTGAAATGTCATTGGAACAATGACATTAAATGTCACTCTCAGAAGCAGGTCGAGGCCCCCCCCCAAACAAAACGTTGTCACACATGAACCCTTAAAGATCCCATTTTTGTTTTTGCTGAAGTTTTTGAGTATATGAAGGGATATTTTCCACACACAAAATCGGGACCAATGATTTTGCTAGGTGGCAGGGGCTGAAGGTCAAAGGGTGCCATCAATTACCACTTTTGGAAAGATCCTGCTTTTACGAGCATTTTGATTCCAAGATCATCCAAATCGGACCGGTACAGCCTGAGATATAGCCTCTGAAAGATTGTGGGTCAGCCAATGAAGTCCAAATTTGGGGGGAACCATAAAATTGGCCCCAAAGTCTGAAAATTGGTACATAATGTTTCACTATAGAAACAAACCCTTGCACACAAAAAAAAATGAGTGAAATCTGAGATTGTCTCTCAAAAATTTGCTGAAAAGTGTTTGTACATTTGACATGGAATACCCCTGGAGTGATTTAATGTAGTGACATGATTGGGGACTGTAATGATCCAATATCGACAATTGATGCGAGGTTACTGGGTGAGAGGCCTGTATGCTGATCTAGCAACCCACACAGGAAAATGCCTGCTTTGCCAATCAGAATGCGCACGTATACACGAGTTATGGCCAGTAAACTAACCCAGGTATAGAATCACTTGCACTCCCTCCACTATTATTCCCCTTATTTACAAAAATTTAGTTGTGCAGGATTTTATACTTACACATGGTGGAATGCAAGTGTGATGAGGGATTGACTGGTCGGTCCCTAGCAATGTGGCAAAAGAAGAATGTTGTTTTCCCACTCTGAAGATACTACAGAAAAGTAAAATGTCAAGTATTTCCAAAGAGAAACTCTTTTGACATATCGCACAGGAAATGACGAATATGGATGTTTATCTATGATGCCATCACAAGATAATGAGAGAATAACTGTTACCACTTGGGCTGGTGTCAGTGTGGTGGTCAGCTTGACTAGTTTGGTTACAAAGTGACTTATTTCATAAGAAACACTGGATTAACTCTTCTTATGGACAGGAAATAATACGGAATAGAAATCCATTGTATTGTTTACTTTCAGAAATAATTAATTTTTCCTTTAATAAATGTATTGTAGTGTGACACCACTCAATGAGCACACAGACCTAGCAATGGTACGCCTGCTAACTTTTGGGGGGGGCTGTTTAAAGCCTATTTCAAAAATCAACATATGAAATACCAATCTGACAATGTTTCTACCTGCTGTACAATTCTTGCATTCATGGATTATCTCCCCTCCTCAAAATTAAGCAAGTCTTTACTTCACAAGAACATTAATGTCAGATTCTCTTCTAGCATCTACTGAGCAACCTCCTCTCCAACCTATTTTGGCTGGAAACTGATCTAAATGTGGATTTCTTCATTAAAATCCTGATGGCACTCACTGCATAATGGAGTAAAAGTTAGTAGTGCCAGACTTGTATATTGAAAATAACCAAGCAAGATAAGTCTCTGACAACATCCACTTTACCTGTTTTCACCTTATGTACATTTGGCACCAATTCAGTGGGTTTAAATTCATTTTGATTCAGGATCTTCCACCACAACATACATTAATAGATACAAGTGACACTTGAATGATGACAACTAAAGTATTCCTGTAATTTGTACAATACATCACCTGACAATGTAATTCATCCCAATGATTTTGAGATTTCAGAAGTAATATCACATCCAGGAGATTTGTCATTTTTTTAGATCTAATCAAGCCTCACTTTCTCAAAATCCTTGTATCAGATCATTCAAAACTAGAGAAATAATACTTGGTTTCTGTGACCTCTGAATTTTGAACCAGAGACACTAGAAATAATCAAATCCAAACCCATTACAATAATTCAATATCTTTTCTTAGCCAAGAGCCCATGTTACAGTCAAAGCCTAATTGTTGTGACAACTGACTTTCAATGTTTGGTTTTGGGTAGCTTCAGCAGATTACTGTTGCAATGTCATCAGCAAAACAGAATACTTACATGGATACTCTTAGATGGGCTTGAGGCCATTATTTGCAAAACAAAAAGAATGGCAACATAACAAAGATAATAATGGCTTTTACAGGTCAGTTGTCTTTCAACCAAATAAAATTCATTCTACCCAGCTCTTGAAATATGCCATTAAAATGTCTGTCTATCTTTGTACCTTACTCTTTATCTGACAAACTGTTTGTACTTTAATCAAGCCTTTTCATCAGTCACCAACAGAACAAACTAAGCTTTAATGCAGTGTCTACGTGAGAGAAAAAACACTGCCCCTTTTTTTAGTTTCCCCCCGATCTCTAATGTATGCATTTAAAAACAATTTGCTGCCTGTTAACTTTTAAATGATAAATGGGAAACACTTTCAGAGTAATCAATGAAGTTGTCACATTGTAAATGAATACATTAGGCAATAAGTCTGCAAAATAAGCACACATTTGTAAAAGCTCTTTCAATGACATCAGGTGCCAAATTTAGCAAGAGACACCCACAAAAGGTATGGCACGAAAACAGTTCATTATAACAAGAATTATAATAAACCAAAGCAACAAACATCAGCTTTGCAAACATTAAAAATGTTCATAATTTTAAATAAGCAAATTTAAGCTTTAACCTATACCAAAAATAATTATAAAGAGGAAATGTCATTTAAGGCTTTTTAAAAAGACGACCCATATCTCACACTTATTAGCAAATCAAGAGTAATTTCTGGATACAAAGCTCAGCCAGGATGGTAGCTTGTACATAATTTATCAGGCATTCATTTCATCTGATGAGGCAGTTTCAAGTTAGAAAGTCCAATTGAAGAAACATTTATCAGCAAGATGTCATCTTAGAAACTTGTCCTATTCCACAAATGACAAAACACACTTCTAGCCTTGGAAAAGTGATCCACATTAATTGAAAGGGGAGGGGAGGGAGGTATTACCGTGTGGAATGAGGGGCTGGTAGAGCAGCATGGCTAAGAATTTGTCTTGCTTATAAGCCAAACAAGCTCAGAGGGTTGGGGAATTTTAGAAGTTAGCCAGCAGTTGTTTGTAAATGAAGAATCAAGTAATGGCTGATGTTAACAGCTGCTAAAAGGTCAAGGTTGATGACTTCAGTGTTCATTTGGTTAGGGGAGTTATCTTATCTATAATTGTGATACCAGTTTGGCTTCAGTATGAGATGAGGAGTCAGATAACTAGAGGCTAGCAATGGTAATCCAGCAGATGGCATACCAACATACCTGCCAGGCAAAGAAAGAATATAAAGGTTTTGAATTTGTACATAATGGGTAAGTTCTTGCTTTTTTTTTTTTTTTTACATTTCCTTCAAAGAAAAGAATCTACCATTTGATTTCAACAGATTAAATTCTTGTCATCTAAAAATACATATTATACATGGATAATTCTTCTAATAATCAATAATACATATTATACATGGATAATTCTTCTATAATCAATAATACATATTGTTAAGTAACAAAGATACACGAGCACCCTGATGCTCGTGTTTAGAAAAATTAAATTCTTTTCAGTCAGCCAGATGTGGAATTATCTGAATTCCACATGAACGGAGAAATGATTTCAGCCAAAGTTTCCACCAACAAACCAATAATATACTTACAAATGCCTTGAATGGACAAAAGCGAGCAAAATTACCAGAAAATGTGGTTTGTTTTTAGAAAAGAAATAGAAAAAAAAAAATGGGGGGGGGTCAGTTTTGTGAATCTTATGAAGGAAATGTTGGAGCTCCATTTTAAGTTTTAAAAATTGGTAAAAAAAATGATAAGATTCAAACCTGGTTATTTTAAAGAGGGAAACTCGTACAGAGGCAGATAGATAAACTGTACCTTACTAGCTGAGAGAGAGAGAGGGAAAGACCATGTACCATAACTGGTCAAAGTTCACAGGTTTAAGGTCTGGGTGTCAACAATGGCACAAAAGACACAAACGTCTAAAAGGACAAAGAAGCCACTACACTGAGAAAATACTATTTTTCGAGGTATGAGCCAATTTGGATATAAGATGACTACAGTAGTTAGCCGCCTCATGAATATCGATCAGGTGTTTTGTGCACATCATTTAACTATTTTGTGGAACAATCTACTAGATAAATGAATGCTGAACGTTTCTCAGCACATTAATGCCTGAGCTTCCAGGAAGATAAAAATATAGACTTTATATGCAGAAAAATACAGTGTTCATTGTTCTCAGGTGGCATTGTGCTCAGTAAGAGCCAACAACTATAAAATTCAAATTTGTACATTACATTCCTCAATTCTCTTGTACAAATTAATATGATCCTGAATTATGATGCAATGAAGTTCTACAATTTTGTTTCTTGTGTTCACCAAATCCTAATTCAGTTATATTAATTAATTTGCATAGAAACTTTAATTAGGATGTACTTTAAAAATATAAAGCACAGATAACAGGTACCAGTCATTCTGTGAAAATTTCCTCAAATAAGCAAGTGTGGTCAGGCAGTTAGCAAGTATGCATTACCACTCTTCCCAACATACAAAGTTTGTCTGCATCAAAACAATGCAAAGAAGAATTTATTACACTCCTACAAATCAATTCTTGTTCATTCTCTGCAATAGATATCTTATTATTTAACAAGAATTTTATTAGATATCAGTTTATAAAGGAATCAGCACTGATGAAGCCAGTGAAATGCTGGCTACCATTGTGTGTGTCAGTGTGTGTGTGTGGGTGTGTAAGAGGGATCAGTAGCCTAAGCAAGTGACACAAATACTTCTATTAACTCTAACACTACAAGCAAAAAACAAACAAATGACGTATTTATTTTCAAATTAATGACAAACTTATTGAAGGTTATTTTACTACTGTCTGTCCCTTCTAAGTGAGTGCTTAAGTATAATTGCCAGATATCTGTGATTAAAATATTACTCTAGACATTGTTATTAAAGCTCATACATGGACATACTCACCAATCAGCAGGGAAGGATGTCAAGTACTGGCCATTTGTAAATCAAAGGGAGATAAATCTGGGTGCTCATAAATATACTTTTTCACTTTTGCACATTATTTTAAATATAGGAAGATTGTTATAGAGCATCAAAAAATATCATTTCAAACTAAAATACACACACATATTTTAAAAAAAAAGGTTGGTCTAAATTTCTACTGAACAAAAACAACAACAAGCATGATTATAATGCATAATCCTGAAATAATATTCTTATTATGAATTTTTCAAAAGTGGATATAAAAGTAATACTCTGTGTAATAATTTTATAAAATCTAGACTGTCAGCAATTGTCTTTAAGGAACACCTCATTAAATTAATAACCAAAATAGATTCCTGAAATACCTCTACTCCCTTAGAGATTAATAGATTGTATTTAAATATAAAAATAATAATTCCATACTTTAAAAGCCAATCTAAACGTGTAAGATTTTTAATACAAGTTTTAAAACATTACAAATAATTTTTTTTAAAATTTATAATCACTGAACAATAAATACTCAAAGTCTGGCACCACAAACCAGCTACGAGTCATGTGGTATGCTATTGTCATTGAGGATACATGGCAGTATTTAGTGAACTGCAACAGAGTTCCTGACTGAGGTAGGTAGGGATGTATTGATGATAAATCGGATTTTGAGTAATCTGTCACAAATATTACATCTTAAATTATCATTCCATATCAGTTTGGACTAGAACCAACCACAACAGAGAAGGAAAACTATTGCATGTTAGCAGAAAATCATATGTAATGCAAGGGATGGACTGAGGCTTTTGTTCATTTACTTTTACTCTAGTGATGGACTTCATTCATTAATTAAGTTTATGAAGTGTGTACAAATTTGTGTGTCACATTCAATTATTGTGGTAGATAGATAACAGATAGTAATGATGGCGACTCAGTTTTCTAGTCTATGGACCAACCTATGGGATAAGAGTTGATTTGTTTTCACCATCACTGTTAGTAAGAGTCTGATGATCAGAAAGCTAACTCATACTTTCTTGTTATATTTTAAACAAAGAACAGAGTAAACATTTATATGTAACTGTGGATTTTTGTTTATATAAATGATTCTGTGACTAATTTTATATATTATTATATGTAGGGAAAGAAAAAACAAAGGATAATAGAATGGTAGATATATTCTTTTTTTTTGGATATATGCTCTGTAAATAAGAGGGAAAAAAGTTTAGATCAGCATTTGTATTGTTTTCTTGTCTATTGCTAATGTGAATACGTTTCTACAATGTGTGAGAGAGAGAGTGTGTAGCATCACAGGGGAGGTAAGCAAGTAAATCTGAGTTGCATTTGTTACTTCAATTAAGTGGCAATAAAAGCCTTGATGAAAGGGAATTAAGATAATCATAAATGTAAATAATCTGTACAGTGGAGTCCTTATGATTTGAAAAAACAAACACTGGATGTCCAGTCACATGCAGACACCCGGATTAGATGAGTGTGAAACATAAAAACCCACACAAAATGTACAGGCGCCTTTAGATGGTTTTAAAACGTGTCAAATCTCCATAACAAAATATTACCAGGCAGCCAGAACTGGTCAGACAGACAAGCAGCAGTGTACAATTCTCCAAAA
Source organism: Nautilus pompilius (assembly GCA_018389105.1). NCBI lineage: Eukaryota > Metazoa > Mollusca > Cephalopoda > Nautilida > Nautilidae > Nautilus > Nautilus pompilius. The sequence goes on along the minus strand of JACATO010001759.1, from coordinate 60,086 downwards.
CAAAAACATCTTAATACAGTTTGTTTTTTTTTAAAAAAAAATACAAAAACAGAAAAAAATCAAAATAAACTGGTCTTTTTTTCCCTTTAAATAGCAAAACAAAAACCAACTCCTTTTTTAACAAACAGATATTTACATGGATGCTAAGACTTATATATATATATATATATTTGATGATAACAACAACAAAAATCCTAATTTTTCAGGCAGTTTTCACAGTAATCCAGCTTTGAAATTGTAATCTATCACAGCATTTAAATACTGTAAAGCAGCATCATCCATCCACGAAACTGTCTCTGGCCAGAACCACCCACCTCGCATGTACCCGAGATGACCTCCAAATTTTGAAACTACGAACAGACACTTATCAGCAGTCTCTGGAGAGAAAGGGGAAAAAAAGGGTACAAAATTACTGCATCACCTGAAATAATTCCGATTCCTTTTAAGTGCAGTTTTTCACAGCTTAGACAACATTCACAAATTTGTCGTCTGATACATCATTAATGTATTTTTGTCAAAACAGTTTAGCAGAGTGTACATTTACTGCTATGTTAAGGGGTACAGAAAGCCTTTGAACATCACAGCAAGGCTAAGCTGACTACTTTATTATGTTAAATAAGCATTTTTATACTGTAACACTCAGTATTTTTGTTTAAACTCATAAGGCAATGCAATAATTTTAACCATCAGTGTACATTCAACATGTCATAGGTGCCAGGTACATTCATGTGAGATGTAACTTACGAGTGCTACTATTACCAAAACAAATCATTGAATGCATAAAAGATTTGATCAAGAATTCTTTTATCAATACTTTAATGAGAACAAAAATGCAGTGATGTCAACTCAATGTTAACTCGCTCGTGATCTTCAGAACAGACCTACTCCATCACCTATTACCTTTTAAGGGTTTAAATTTACTGACTTTTCCTTAAAATTAATAATATTGGTGGTTATCCAAAAGCCATTTTCAGTTACAGAGTACATTATTTAGCCAACATTTTGCTAGAAGAGAGGCCTTCAAACACATTGCTTTCTCCTTTTTTCCCCAATGTTGTTTGACAGTGCATATAGATGTTTATTCTGTGAAGAATGACGAATGGTATACTTTTATATGTCACTGTGAAAGTTCTGTCTCCTCTCCCCCCCATCAAAAAAAAACAAAAAGAAAAACAAACAGGTGGAAGCACACATCGCAGTAGTTCAACAGGATATTTCTACTTTTACATTATATAAATTTTTATGGAAAAATAGCAGCTTTCTGTGTCTTACTTTCATTCATAAATAAGAAGCTTAATGAACAGATGAAATCACATTCACATGCTGTCACATCATAATACGAAACTTTTGTGCTTCTGCCCACAGTAAAAATATTAGCGCACATTCTTTTAAATTCCCCCGACTACTAGTCCACGTATGATTACAGACCAATTCTGTGCACAACAGTAGCCAAGTGATTTAATCAAAACAGATGCTGGGTCACATTTAATTACACACTATCGGGTCAAAAGGCGCAAATGTCATGATAATGACCAAAGTCTTAAGAACTCGTGCAGACTCATTCATCATCATTACTGAACTGCTACATATGACAGTAAACTCCTTGCCGTTTAATTATGTGCACATTATCATTTTGGTTCTATTAACTATGAATACACAGTAGACTACTAGCTGCTTATTTCATGACTCAATGTAGTTTATTTTGTAGACAGATAGTCTGGACCATCTAACTGGAGGACATGAACCTCTACTCTCCTTCCACAAGAAATGGCACTACTAATTTATGTCCAGTAATCAAGGCTGAGGTATGACAGAAGAAAGCTACCAACATCTGCTCCAAATAAAGGTTATGCAGCTTTTTCAAATTATTCAGGCTATGCAAATGAATGCACAATTCAAAACTGTTTTCACCCGAGTACACATGCATTACCGAACAATCTAAATCTCACAGCCAGACTGAGTAACAACGGAAAAATGCTTGTGTTCATCTTGATCATGTCCAAGCAAAAAGGGCCTTCATTTACTTCACAGGCTCCAAATTCATGTGAATTTCTAACTCGTTCACTATAGTGACCACTTTTAATCCTGTAACAGCATTCCTGAAGTGTCTTTGCATTAATAACTTGCATCTCTACATCAGAATGAAACCCATCCCTCAAAAATAAATAAGACATTTTAATCCAGGGTTTAGCTTTAGATTTCTCATCTTGCTTTTTCAATTCTGTGACTTTAGAGATTCTCTCTTCCACTTGTGCAAGTGCAAAGTCAATGCAACATTATACAAAATTCGAAATGGCCAACTCTCTGTTCAGCCCTATAATTCTGTATTCTAGGCCTTTTGACTGATGCTTCTGCATTCACCTGACTGCCAACTAGACCTGGGCTTGTCATTGTCAAATGGTTACTTAATTTTGATCAGGTGACAGGAACACTTCCATACTCCATAAATTCTTTAGAACAAATAATGTGCAGGAGTGCTTGCTGACAGCATTTTACCAGCCATTAGGTGGTGGTGGTGGTGTGTATTTCTGTATGATGTAAGGTCGGGAAGGCTACGGAGTGTAATGACCATGTAATCCCAGCTTCCAAAATCTGAAGATCTGGCAGCAAGTCATTGGACATGATGTTCAAGAGGGTGGCTGGCATCCCTCTCTAGCAAGGAAAACAAACTGGCTGATGGGTAGACACTCTGCAATCAGCTGACTTCCGCTATGTGAATGGTTTATTTTAATTCTGACTGACCATCTTTAATTTTTTTTTTCTTTCTTTTTCAAAAACAGAATTTAACATTACATCTGCCAGTTTTTTTTTATCCTACAAAAAATAAGTTTGTTGGATTACCAACTATGGGGGCAATTCTCCATGAGCCAATTTCTGCAAGATAAATGGATTGTGGGGCATCCCCCCCCCTTTTTTTTTGAACAAAAATAAAAAAAAAATTGCATTTCAAGCCAGGGCCAGAAGTTTTGCATCACCTCAGAAATAACAATAACAAAATCTCTCTTCAAATCTATGCTCGTATAGCTTGGCACCTGTACCCACGACCACTTCTCATCAAGAAGCACTTGATTAGGGCTACAGTTTTGTCATGGAAATCACGAATTTGAATAAAGCCTGTGAAATCTTGGAAATGGCTGTAAGATAGATAGACTATATGCTTCCTTTACTTGTCAAAAATGCCGAATGCCATGCACTGAAAGTGTGCGCACACAGCATGCACCTAGCTATGCAGGCTTGCAGCTGAGTGAGCAGGCAAGAAAGTGGGTTGGGGTTAGTCAACAAAAATAATAAATAGTGACAGCAAGTGCACCATCAGCGAGCAAAGTGGCAGATATCACTGCCAAGCAGAGAGGAGGAAAAAACATCTAATTTCACAAAAGTGCTTTACACGAAAAGAAGCTATATAAGCCATTGAATGCAGCAGGAAACAACAAACAAAATACAACAAAAAAAAAACGGTGAGTGAGCTGTTTTCTGTAAAGACAGAATAATAACAGAAGTTTACTGACTTACAGAGGCTTTCTGCATCATTAATATTCCACTTCCCATCCTAGACAATCCTGCTATGAAAAGCTATCTGAAAAACATTGGTGTTATACACCTCTTCGGATCAATTGCAAAAAAAAAAAATCATATACATGACCTGAAGGAAACACTGAACATGAAGGACCCTGGAGCAGTAAGATGCTACTCTTTTGTGGACAAGTCAACATCAAGCCTACGAGGAGGAGGAGGAGGAGTTCCAACTTAAGTCTCTTTTAATACAGACTGACTGTTTGGAGACCATAACTTCAAAACTGTGGAGCCAAACAGTGGTGGAAATAGTTTGAAAATAAAAAAATTCCCTTTGTCAAACTCACTGTTGCTGCACAGTGTGTGTGCACGTGGCCAAAACTTGAAAATGGAGTGTCAAAGAACTTTTTTATTTTTTAAAATGTAGTGCATATCTCCTCAGTTTAGTCAGCAATACCTGGAGAAAAACATTTGGAAAAGTAAAAGAACTCGTAATTGCTGTAAAATGGGTATCCACATTCACTCACAAGATGAAACACCTGGCTGTCCATTTTCTTTTTAAGAGAAAGACTTAAGTTCCAAACTCCTCTTTTTGTTGGCCTGAAGTTGACTACTCTGCAAAAGAACATTTCACCACTACAGTATCTAGAAAATGGCCTTCAATATCTGTCACCAATGTTATACCTTGTTTGAATCAATTACAAAAAAATGCAAACAATCCTTGCCAGCCCACTCCAGGATTATTGGATTTCTTTGTGAAGAAATGAGAGCAAAGCTGTAGTTCGGCAATTGAAGACTTTTTATCAACCTATCTGGATCAGCAGAAATATGACAGGTTTTGTACACGTTTTGTGAACATGCTGCCACTTTTTAAAAAAGCGTGTCGAGTGTTCAATCCCACTCAAACCAAACATCCTGACTTCACACTACTAAATGTATTTCATGTGATTCTCATATTTGAAGAAAATGCCTTGGCAAAAGCCGAAATTATTAGTTACCTATGCCAGTGTTGTTTCTGAAATAAAGTGCTTGAATACTGTTGGATTTTGATGAGACTTAAAAGACTGCTTTCCAAATCTGGCTGTAATTGTTTGGAGGAGTCTGATGATGCCTGTTAATAGCATAGACTGTGAGAAAGCATCTTACAAAAATGTCTTGAGATATCAATGACAACAACCTCACAAGGTACAAAATGCAGTTTCAGAATCATGGAAAACTAAATACAGTAACCATTTTGTATTATAAAGTCAAGGGCTTTTTAACTGGTGTAAAAGCATACAGAGTAATGTAATATGAAAAAACAAATTTTATTTTGAATTATGTTGCACAGTAATGGAATTCCCACATTTGTATTTGCATATATCATACAAAATAAGCTGTAAAAAGGTAAATTAGTCAGCTAGAAAAAATGAACAGTTAATTTTGTCTGTGCTCTCAAGCTCAAATAACGCTGCTGCATATTGCAGGAACAGTGTAACAACATTTACATAGCTTTTGCATTTTATAAAACTCTGCTAAAGTAACAAATAAGCTTGTTAGTAGCCAATGGTTTGAATCATTGGTTTTAATGCACTGTTTATAAGATCTTATGTATAGTGATGTAGCAAAAACTAGTTTTTTTCCCCTTAGATGTGAATTTTACAGAAAAATAACTGCAACAAAATCATAGCCCAGTCAAGATTTACAGGGTCTCATCAAGAAATCATGTATTCACCTGTTATGATTTCAAATTGCCATGTCCCATTAAGTATGCGTAAAATCACAAAGCAGTACACACCTCAATGTGTTAGAGTGACTCTATTATGCGAATTCAGCAGGTTTAACTTTGATCTTTGTCAAGCAAAAATAGAAAATTCTAGGTGGTGCAAAACTTTTAGCCAAACAAACAAAAAAAGACAAAACAAAGAAAAAAAATTGCTACTGCATGATTCTTAAGGCTCAATGTTTGGATAGGAAACTGATCGTAGATAGGTAAAGAGAGAGAAGCAGTAAAGGTCAACACTTACTGACATACTTCTTGGGAATTTCTTGCAGTTCTTCAGGAACTAGAGGGTCATCAATAGAGTTGACTATAAGCAAAGGTATTGTAACCTGGAGAGAGAGAGAGAAAGCCAACCACATTTTGAGTAGTTAAGAAGAAAAAAAAAAAAAAAGGAGTAAGAAATTTTGGAAACTTTTTTTTTTTAAAATGAGATTTGTTAATTAAAAAATGAAAGTATTAGCTCTTACATTTTGTATATAATGGCTACAGCTGCTCCACTTGTGGAATCCTTCTACAGAAGAAAATCCAGCAACTTTCCTGTAATGTGAACGATGTAATTTATACAACTACACTGGAGTTCAGCAGCAGAGTGTTTTAAGTTACCCAAACAAAAAAGGAACAAGATGTACAATCCTTATTACACGATATACTAAAATGAAAAGAGGTGGTTTGAAACAAAAATATACTTAACCAAACTGTCAAACAAAACCAGAGATATCATCATTGTACCTCTGGGAGGTGGGGAACATGTGGAACAAAGTTAGGATATTTCAAACATTACTAATGTTCATCTTCAGCCCAGAATAGAGAGAAAACTTCCAGCACTAAAAAGAGAGGGGAAAAAAAAGACAAAAATCCACTACAGAAACACAATTTAATATAGTTAATGTAAGAAAGATTAAGCAGATTTTTTTTTTAAAGACCAGGATTCAGTTTCAAATGCTTCAGACTGGTCTTCCCCTGACAGGTACCAATTCATATTGTTTTAATTGTACAAGAGACGTTTTTTTCTGATGTACATGGCCCCCACAGGACCTACAATGAACAAAACAGACAACACGCAGCCAGTCGGGGATTGAAATTCTGTCCTTAAAAAGAAATAAAGACCATTAGTTTTAGAATCAGCAAATAAATTTTTAAATCAAGGTTATTGCACGGTTACTTCTGTTATCATCAAAAGACATAAAAAATAAAGCCCTGTCGGTTTAGACTATTTTCTGCTGTTCATGGAGTAGATCTTGAAAACATTTTGAACACCATTCAGTTTTGTTTTGCTCCTCCCCAACTTATTATAATCTGTACTCCTGGTCATAAATTAATCACAGAACCACTTGATATATAAGCAAAAAACCTAAAGCTGGATATAAAGAGAATACTCTGGTCCTCACTCTGGTCAAATGCTCGTTGAGTTGCCAAATGGACTCAATCAAAAGAGTAAAAGGATTGAGAAGAAAATTTGATCTTCTACCTTAGAGTATTCCAAACAGGTATTTCTACCGAAATTTTCCTCTTAAATTGCTGCCATTCTGGTTTGTACTGATAGAATAACAATTTCAAGCATAATGTTCATCACAGACTCTTCACTAATGTAGTCATTTGTTTCAGTCAAGAACTTTGCTGTGGTTGGTCCACTATACTCTACACAGCACTGCATCCTTGATAACAATCCTCATAACCTGGAGCTGTATGGGCAAACACGGGCAGAAACAGGAAAACGTGTCATTCAGTAAATATACTGTTGTTGGCTGTGATGAGTAGTATGATGACACTGCCCGTGGATCTGGCCGTCTGCTGCCAGGTGTGCAAGTTGTACCATGGATTGCGTTATCGCCAGAGCCTGGATTGTTTTTTTTTTTTTGTGAAAAGAATCTGCTTGAGCTTGCCCAGTGGAACTGTAGGTAAGAACAATAAACTAGAAGGCTGCAAGAACAAAGAAGAAAAGCCATAACGTGTTGTGTGTGAAGTGGTGTTACCTGTGGAAAGCATGAAGCCCAATAAACTTAACTGGGACCTCAAACCACAGCACAAAGACCCGAAGTTATTGTTCCAGCATCAGAAGGAAGACTTATTGCGCCAGGAGTCACACTTCAAGAAAGTTACATCCATTTGTGAAAAGGCAGAGAGGGCCTAATCTGAAGTGTGGTGTTGCATCACGCAGTGCAAGAAACCTCTCACCTGGTCCAGGTGACAAAATTAGGATTTCGTGCAGCAAAACTAAGCTGAAACACCACAGATCAGAAAATTCACTGGTTGAATGTTTGCAAAACACCAAGACGTTTGCTCTTTAAGTCGGTGTGGTGCATATTTCTTACATCTGGGAAGGAGACGATCATGAAATGTGCTGTTTCGCATCCTTCTTCCCAAACTCAAGACAGCACAAGAAACATGCTACATAGAAAGAAGAAAATACTGTGGATAACACAGTGAGATTCTGCACTAATGAAGTCTCCCTTGGTGGCAGGTATACTGCATAAAGAAATTTGGAGAAATGACGTTATAATGATGAACTATGATGCACTCCCTAATCTCTGAAACTTTCTGACTAAAAACAGAAACACTCAGCACACATGTAATGGTGGGCCATTTCAGTCACCTGTAGGATCAGTTTGGGTCATTCATTCCAAACATGAACATTTTGCAAGCTAACTGGATGCAAAGCCCATTTTAGCATCAGTCTGAAGCAACAAACCTGCCATCAGCTGAAGTAGAGTAACTCATTGAAGTTTTCTGTGATTGAAGCCTTCAATGATTTCTGGTTCCACACGAATAATGTCAGTCCTGCCTTGACAACATGCACTCTCAAGGTGTGCACGCCTTTCATCATGACTGACTCGTGTGAAGTAGGATTCCATACTCTGAAGTCCTGCTATTGCTCTACTTTGGATATTGCTCCAGAAATGGAGTGTACCATCTCCCACAAAACCAAACCAAACTTTGAAAAGCTGTGTTTGCAAGGTCACATCTCAGTAATTTTGGTAAGCATGATGCAGAATAAATTAACAGAATTATTATCCATAAGGCAAAAATTCATTACAGTACCCTTACCACAGAGATGCAACATGTTATTTTGATACCTAACTACAGTTTGTCATGTTCTTGTTCATTATTTCTAGACAGCCCATCTGTATCCTATTAGCTGCTGGACAGACTCAGGAGACTGACTCTAAAAACTGGCTCATGATAAGTTTTTTTTATTGTACACAAACTGGTATAAAATGAGTAGTTCAGATGTAGTTATTCCATAACCTAGAATGCAAGAAATGCTTATTTCACAGTTTTTTCCTCTCAAAAAATATTATGGGAGAGTTTGCCCTGAAGCCATTCTAGTTAATTGCATGCTTGCACCAGTGGTTGGAAGTTCAGGGTCAAACTAAGCAAAAACTTAGAACTGCTGATGTAAGCTCATGCTGTTAAGCAGTTCCCCTGAGCTTATACCTCAGATCATTTTGATCATACTCACATGTTGTAGAACTCATCTAAGGTAACCATTGATGTTGCTGACAAGATCTGTCCTAAGTCAAAATCTCCATATCTGTTTCTAGCTTTCTCCCCAAACAGGGTGTTCTGGTGCAGCTTAAGAATACGTATGACTTTACGTGTCATTAGCAACATGTAGAACCTTGCTATCTTCCATTTGTACATTAGAAAAGGAATGGCCCTGTAAACAGAGAGAAAAAAGTAACTTGATTAATTTAGTCATGAAAGGGGAAATACATTAGCTGAGAAATCTTTCTTTAGTGTGCAGAGATTTTTCTTAGAATGTCTCAAAATGCTGTGAACTTTATGATACATGAAGTAGTCACTTTGTCAAGTTAACTCTTGAATAAATGCACCGAAGCTTCAATCATTCTGGATAAACGCTTCACCCAAGTATGTCTAATTTTAATTAAATTTTTAAAATAAAAGAAAAAACCAATTCCTTATGTAACTTCAGACATGTTACCTTTAGCTTTGGATAAATCATTATTTACACGTTCTAAACTGAGCATACCTAAAACAAACTCTTTAAATGGTAGAATATTCATGATAATTATCTGTGACAACTGCAGTTAGGGCTTTATATCTTCCATCATAAAGTTAACAGCTAAATACACTATTCAAAATGCAGCACAATTAAATTTTTGTTTTGAAAAAAAAAAGAAAGAAAGGTTTGCTTGTATAGTTTATTTTCACCACTCAAGATACACTATTGTACTTGTGGAAATTTGATGTTTACATGTTCTCCATAACAGTATACTGCATGTATGCCTGGCACTTACTTGAGACGGACAAAAAGGTGGATGTATGCATATCAGCTTTCAAATGATACTTGTATAAGTTATTCATCTGCTAAAGGAAAAAGTATCACTTTTTGGATTATAAGTCTACGTAGCATATAAGAAGTGGTTAATTTTCCAATATCTCTTTCCTTCATTCATAGATAAGTCATTTTGGAGTACAAGATGAGGCTGGACCAACTATGGTAGTTAGCCAAACTTTCAGCCAGTCAGAACTATACATGAAATCCTTCATAACACACTCACATCACATATCGCATTGCATCACCATCTACAGGACTTCCAGGCTCATGAATATTAATGAGCTGTTTATGCATATCAGTGAAGTACTTTGTGGGACAATCTTCAGGATAAATGGGGTATTGAAGTAGTATATCAACATGCTTGTGATTAATGAGAGAGATATATCTGAAACAAACTGCAAACATTATCATCATTTCTGGTAGTGAAAGCCTGGTGTCTGTTTTTTAGTCACTGCATCATCAGGTGATCCCAGGTAATTTGTGCTGTGTCAAATCACCTACTTTTAAAAGCCAAATGTGTCAGTTTAATGTATCTTTCACACTTATTTAATTTTTATGTATTACAGCACATTCATAAATTCAACTCACAATTTTGTTTTCAATAGCACAAGCCTATATTCAGCACAGTTTCAAGTTGTCCAACATTGGGGTTCACAACTAGACCAACATGGAGGTCAACACTCAGCTGTTCTCTGATTGGATAATATGATACACATCTTCAGGAAACTGCCATGGTGAACACTGTACACCAGTGAATGAAAAATAGGGAGAAATGTAAAGACAGCGATCATCAGTAGCAATTTGTTTGGCTTCTAGTCTCAGCTGTACAGTACTAAGTCGATGAAATGCAGTGTACAGTCTTCCAACTTATTCTTGTTGTTAGCCTTCCCAGCTTTGCATTGCCTTCTTGGTTTTCTTCTTAAACTGTAAGGTATCCAACCAGTCCCTAACACATTTCTTGCTGACTATTTCCCGTGCAGAGCCATATTAGCACCATTTTATTCAGTGAACATAACTTCCAGCTTACAAGCTTCCATGTAATGATATGCATGAATTTTGAGAAAAGGTAAAGGATTTGTTGGAGTTGTTTATGCACTCCTTACTGACTGGATGATTTTACAGGCTTCAGTGAGCGCATTAAGAGAATTGCTCACCCAAATGGCAAACTTTTCAAGTAGTAATTTCTGTAGTCTGCTTCAAATGAACAATTTCATGGTTCATTTCAGAAAATAGGGCACTTTGTAATAGATAAGTCAGAGCCCAAACACTCAGCAAAATATATCAACTTATACACCGAGAAATATGGTGTACAATTGCACAAATTTACGCTCAATACTTCAGAATCATCACAACAATTACTATTTCATTTAAAAAAAAAAAGCTAAAGCAAAGCATTTTTAAATTGGTATCATAAAGAAACCAAAACCACTCTAATAATGCTAATGTCTGCTTGATTTTTACAAATTTTAATGAATGTAATTATAATCATAGCTACCTACTATCAGTGTAGCTAAGGGAAATGGTCTTGGCTAATATCAAATTTTTGAGATATGGTGTAAATAAATATGAAAAAACTGACTATTGCTGCCCCAGGGACTCACAAGCTGATATCATATCCTTGGTCAAAGGAGATCCCACAGAGGAACCGCTGTTGATTTTCAGGGCTCTCACCCAAGTATTTCACAACAATGTTGGCTCCCATACTAAACCCGACAGCAATCAGAATGGTTCCTTTGTACATTTTCGGAATCTCTATAGCAATAGCATGGAATTCTTCTGTACATCCTAGAAATACAGAACACAGTTCAAATTTATGACACCAACAAACAGTAAACTATTATATCCAATGATGATTAGATATTGGAAAGAGTCTTTGATTTGTAATCTTGATGACAACAGAAGTAGAAAATCACCACCAAAGAAAAATCTGTATTGCATGTTGCAGACCATAGTAAATATATAAAATGCCCAATAGGCATATCCATATCTAAAGTTTAAAAAAATAACAGACAGACATACAAATATGCAAAAGTTACAAATGTAAAAAAAAGGAACATTTTTATAGCTTTTTTAAAACTAAGATATATTATCTGTAATACAGTTGACTCAATTATCTGCAAAGTAACCATCCACAAATGTCAACTACCTGCACAAAATTGGTTTGTAAATCAGCATCCATTTTGTATGCTTTTGTTGAACATAGAACTTCTGTTTTAATCTCAAAGTTGTTCTCTTATTCAGCTAATACCACACAAGCATAAGATGAAGGAAGAGAGTACACCAATCAGAGCTGGTTGTGATGATTGCACATCAAAACAAAGGCAGGCAGTGCCAGTTCAAAGCTAGTTCCCACACAGTTTGCAGCTCTCTTTATTTATGTCATTTGGATTAGTATAGGTCCATTATTTAATGGAACGTGTGAATTAAGCATTTACTTTCCAGATCAATTATTTAGTTCTATTACTGCTAATAAAGAGATGACAAATGTTTCAACTAAGCCTCCATATTTTAGGTCCATTATTCAGTTCTGTTACTGCTAATTAAGTGACTTTAAATGTTTGAACTATCCTTCAACTTTGTAGATCCATTAGTTAGTTTTGTTGTGGGTAATAATGTGCTGAGGAATGTGTAAACTAAGCCTGTACTTTCTAGGTCCATATGTTACTTCTGTTACTGACGATAAAGGGATGAGGAATGGGTGAACTAAGCATCTATTTTCTAGGTCCATGAAGTGATGGGAAAATCCAACATATGCCTATACTTTCTGAAAAATTGTTTCCAATTGTTAAAACAATCACTTAATCATCCTATTTGGCTAAGGATGAAATAAAACTTGAAGTCATCATCTGGATTTGGTTGCATTACCAAATAACACCAACAAGTTTCATTTTGTTGTTTTAAGATAACCAAACCACTTTACTTGAAAGAAATGCTGTGTCATCTCTCTCACATACACGCAAGACTTCCACAGAAATAAATGTCTGATAGCTCAACAATCAACAGCAAGAAAAGCAGCTAATCTTATTTACCATAACTAAAGATTCTTGGTGATGTCAGACTGGTATCCATTAGAGTCCCCAAGTGGTTTAGAGTAACTACACGATAACCTTTGCTCTGCAAGTACCAGCCAAATCGAAAGACATATTTACTTTCACTATTGTTGCAGAGTCCTGGACAGACCAACACAGTGAAATCACCTGAAAACAACAACAACAACAAAAAGGGGAATTAATAAAAAAACAAAACAATAAAATGACTTAATATTACTCCAAACAAATGCCTAGCAACTCTGGTATAATGGTGTAATAAAATGACTTATGGGCACAGAACAGAACTCTGTAGTCAGAAATGGTAAGTAATTAAAGATCTCTTCTCTTTTACTCTATCAAAGAATTCTTGACTGTAATCACCATATGGTTTCTTGGAGAAATAATTTGACTGACCAAAGGATGCTACAAAGGAATGTCCAAGAAATTTTCATTTGCTAAACTGTACATCAATTTTAGAATGCCCCACCAGAATATATTATTTCTCATGAAGCTAAACAGAAAAGTTTGTTTTTGCTATTTATTACTTTTTAAAATTCTAAGCACAGTTTGCGTTATTTTTTAGCTAGTCAGTGGAGCAGTTAAGTGCCTTTGAAATAATTTGTAACTGGATTCATGACTGTCCAATTTTCCATGTCTCACAAGAACTTTGAAACCATCTTCCACATCAGCAGTAAAAATACATGCCAGTTCAGGAAGTATACAAATTTTTTTTTTAAAACTATCGTAATTTTATTAAGTTTCATCAAGGTAATGTTATTGGATGTCCCCAGATATCCTAACAAAAACAGGTGGTGGCAAAAGGAATATAAATATTTAAACTCCAAGGATACCTCATAAAAACTAGCAAGTCAAACCTCAGTCAAGACTTGAAGTTATGGGTTCAAACCAACTTGGAGACTTTTTCTCCTTCCCTCTCCTGAGGAGGAAAGTGGAGAAGCAGAATTTAAAACTGAACTTCAGGAATAATAGTGTAGAACTGTTAGAATACAGGCAAAACTGTCAAAGGAGTTCTAGCTCCAAGCCAGTTCTGACTTATGTAAAGATAAAAATTTGCCTGCATTGGAAAAAAAAAGGGTAAAGAGTTTGATTACTTAATGTTCCAAATCAAATTGCAAACACAGGATTCTGCCATGAACTTCTGGAAATCATGAGGGATTCGAAAATCGAGATCATTTTGATTTGCTAGAGGCCATCTTGGTTACAGCTTAAATTTACTGAATGAAACTAGACTTTGCTGGGAGTAACCATGTGTTCTGATAAATTAGCTTAAGCCTTGACCAAGATGGCTTTGGTGGCATTCTTAGATAGTTCTGCCAAATTTTGAAGCATCTCCACTAAGCTCTGGAAATGAGCCTGATGTGGGGCACTGCCCATGCATGTATTGGCTTGTAGAATAATAGCTCTTTGACTTCAAATACCATAAATAATAGCACCACAAATGTCTTGCTTTTCATTTCGAGTCACAATTCTTGTAGTCATCTTTAGGGTTTGTCCCTCTCATTTTTCTGATTGAATATGCTTAAGCCTTAGCAAGTTCAAAATTTTCCAAAGATGTCAGTCACAATTTCACTTTGTATCTGATTTGCTGGAACTGAATTTCTGTCATAATAAAAGTTAGGTTATAGATAACCAGGACCAACTCATTTGTGACCATTCAATACAAGGCGACCAAATGCCTGTCACCAATAGTCACTGTGATCAATTGTTTGTGACCTGGAAACTTTATGGGAAAACCTGGAAAGTCACTGAAGATAATCTACAAGTTTTTCATGATGCAAGAGGTGATCCCACCAAAACATACATATTGAAAAATAAATATGCACAAGCAAAATCTTTGGTGTGAAAACTTGACTAAAATTTAAAGGCAACACATCTGTAATCTTTTTTTCCATACTGGACATCCCAAAATAGAAGCACGATATTCTCCACTGGAAGGTCACCAACATGCAATTTGCTAATGTATTTACATCTTCTTCATTAAGTTAGAATAAATACATTCTAACAGTATGTTGAAGTTATTATTAAATCATCTGTAGGCTAATTTTGAACTGCTATCTTTAACCAAAACTTATCTGGATTTAATGGATCTGGGGCTATAGTTAAACAAAGTGAATTTTCTAGATTGGTATTTTAAACTAGTTGCATTTACATTTCACTATAAATAACCAGAAAAAGAAAAACTGGTTGTGCTATGCAACTAAACCATGTTAACAGCAAATGAAGTTTGTAACAGTTGATTAATAAATATAATCACAATGTAGCTAATAAAAAGAATTTTAAGAGCATCTTCCAGCAGAAATTGGCAGTCACAGCATCAACATATTATGCAACTTTTACAACTTAAGATCAATGTTTTTGCACGATAGCATTCAACCAATTTAAAGTAGAACCAAAATGAGAAGCAGTGACTGAACAATTTCAACAGATTTCTTCCCATTTTAGTGAGACACCACAATGTCATTCTTTCCTATTTCTTGGTCAATTTTGAAACCAATAAGAAGAGTACATGGGGAAATACATTTTCCTGCCGTCATTTAACAAGCCAAATAGATACCATTGATATTCACTTATAAGATAAGACCCCTTTTCTTGAACAAAAACTAGTAACTTTAGCAATGACCCTGTTATAAGACAAGGTGAGAAAATGAGATTTTTAAGAGTCTGAAAAATATACCTTTGTTACATCAAATGCAATATTCGGCTGTTCAAACATTTGCTTCAGAAACAAGTACTGTAAAGCCTGATGTAGCAGACATGTAGTACATTATCCTCTAAATAAACATGTTTATTACACAGGGTCACTATATTTAATCAATTTTTAATTGGATAAATACACACTGGCTTGGCTGGCATCATCATCATCAGATAATTAGGTGTGCATGTATCTATCAACATGTCGCATGCTGTTACAGATGTGAGCAATAATTGTTTATTGAAACACGATTCCTTAAAATTTCCTTGCGCAGTTTTGTCAACAGGTAAGGTGCCCTATCAAAACATACTGCATGCATATCGCAGATACGTGTAAAAACAAGCCATGAAATACAAAAAGATTGGTGAATCCTTGGGTAAGTTATAATGCATTCACTATCTGACTAACTTATAGTTTCTAATTCATTTACTCAAATAAATCACAATGACATCAATAATTATAATTTAAAAAGGAAAATACCGATTGACATATATTTGATTAATGTGAAAGGCACACATCATGTAAATCCACCATCATCTCCTAAAGAACAGTAAATATTGTGGTACCGATTTTTTCTTTACTGATAAACTCCAGATTTCAGATGACCTTCACTCTATATCTTAGTTATAGATGAGCCCTGACTTGTGAAAAATGTCTTATAAACAAGACTCAACAATACAGACAAAAGGTAACTAATGCTGCAGACATTAGACAGTTTTAGTAGCTTGATGTCCTTAGTTCCTCCATGTTTTAGTTCTTCCCGCACTCCTTTTTATTTTTTTACCTCTCTAAACATCCTTTTCACTCAGTAGACTAACATTGGTAACTATAGCTGCAGACATTAGCCGTTTTCAGTAGCTTGATTGTCCTTCGTTGACCTCATCGCACCTTATTATTTCTATTACTGTATCCTTTATTACACTGCCACGTAAATCCCATCTCTTCCATACCCAGAACCCAAGTAAGCAGACATCCTATCAAGTACCCTACTGGCCACCATCGTGTAAAAACCACTGGATCTGAGAGACACCAGAGCAGAAACGACTTCACCAAAACACCTTTACACCCCACCTAAAAGCACAACTCAACAGATTTACTACACAACTCCAATTTGTCACAGCAGTTGAGGGGCCTGAGATGCCAGTTCACCCACCACCCACACCCAATATGTTACCCAACACCAACCTGTGGACAAGTAGGTGCACCATCTGCAGTGGTCACGTGTTTACGTCTGATCATAACCCAGCTGCCGCCTGGACCACTATTTTCATTCCACCCCACCTAAGCAGAACACCCCAACTGCTGTGTTACACACAGAACGTGACCATGCAGACCAGACCAATTTTTTCCCAACAACGCAGTAAACAGCCACCGTGACACTACAATCTGATTAGAGAGACTCACCAAACAAACACACCAGAATTCAAACAGAATTATAGAAGTAAGTCCATGCAGTAGTTTGTCATGCTGTTTTCAGAATTTTATTTCTTAAAAAAATGAATTAAAATTCAAATTAGAAACGCAGCAATATTTAACAACAACCTTGACTGTTTTAAACAGCCCTAGGAAAGATAGAAGCTATATTTTTTCAACGAGTCAGCAATCAAGTTAAACTTGATGTTTTACTACAAAGCCCACTGCAGTATCTGTAGCTTGAGTTAGTATTTTTTGTCACAAGTAGAGTGAATGATGTGTACATATGCGCTTTCAGTATCGTTGGTTTGATACTGTAGACAGCTAATGCTGAGATCTGAACCAAGAATCTCCACCCAGCACTAGCAGTTCTACAGTATCTAATCAGAGATTACTGAATACATATGGATTAATCTTTCCAGACACCAGCCTGTCCAAGACCAGTGAAGATGTGCAGTATGTCACCTACTGCAACACAGTAAAACTTTTCTTCTTTCTTTTTGTTAGAAGCAAATTCTGCTTTTGTTGATTTGGTCTGTACACCGTTAGGAGTCTAAAAGATGAATTGTCGGCATGATCACTCCTTACTATCGCAAATATTGCTCCTGACAGCTCCCTTATCGGCTTCTCCCCAGTAAAGGGATCGTAGTAACGGTGCACAATCTAAGTAACAATCTTATTTTCTATAAATGCAAAGATTGGCGCATTTTCCGTCAGGGTTTATATGGCCTAAAGATAAGAAACAAAGGGTAAGCCCACCTCCCCCCCCTCTCTCTCTTGTTAGAATCACAGATTGGGGAGGATCTAGAGAGAGAGAGGGGGATCAGGCAGGAATTTGTAGAGAGCATGGTCTTGCTGAAAGAACTTCTTACAGCATAATGGGGCCCCCGACAAGGAGAAAACTAATTCAGCTCCTGTAGATGGAGAGACCAGGAGGGCTGGCATACAGGAGCCGACGAAGGTGCTGGGGCCCCCCCTCCTCCCAGTCTTTGAGGTGCTCCCTGGGGTGGGAGAGGATTCAAACGAGGTCTCACCCTGGAAAGCGTTTTCCCCAGCGATGGCAAAAGGCCCCAACACCCACCGAGATATCTACAGCAGACAAAAAGGGGTGGGGGGGGAGGAAGGAGGAGGGGCTGGGCCCTGCCAATGATGGATGCGTTATTGCTGCAAAGAAAAAGCGAGCAAGCAGAAAGTTACCCTCCCTGAAGGGAAAGATGTCTACAGCAGTTATCACTGGGGGGGGGAGGTGGGCCCCCAACACCCTGTCTACCGGGTCCCCTATCCTGTAGTTAAGGTTTCTAAGGGGGAATCTGGAAGTTGTTGTTTGTTTGGTGGGAGGGGGACCTGAGGATGGCGAGCCACCCCTCAGAACGGTATTTCTTTATCCCCCCCCCCGGGACGACACACACACACAGTTATCCATCTACCAACGCCGAGGGAGGCGGAGGCCGCCATTGGGTGGGGGGCTGTGGGACGGCCGTACGAACCTTTCTCGGAAGAGGGGGCACGAGTCCAGGATGTCCTTTATGAAGGTGGAATTCGGTCGAAAGTACAGGGCCGGGGTCGAGGGCGAGCTGCAGATGTTGAGGAAGCGAAAGGCGCCGTAGAGGAGGGACAGAAGGACGATAACGGTGAACAGAGACATGGCTCGTGGTGGTGGAGGAGGAGGGAGGGCGGGACGGGTCGGGTCGTCTGGAACCGCCTCGGTTCTACCCGGAAATGAATCGGAAACGAACGGCCCCCCCCTCTCTCTCCAAACCCCCCCCATTTTTTTTAAATTTCACACCACTACGCTCGTGCAGATACAAATATTTGGCATTTTTTTGATTTATTTATTTATTTTTCATTTATTTTTTTTTACAATTAATTTTTGAATTCCCGAGTGCCGATAGCGGCCTCTGGCGATCGCGTTAAACATTAAAACGGGTTGTCTCCCCCCCACCCTCTCCACCCATCTCGCTGCCACTCGTTACGTTAACCCCTTGCACCCCGCAATGTTCACATTTTTTTTTTTTTTTTTGTGAAAACGTTTCCGACAGAACTTTCACTGACCGTCTTAACATTACGGACGACTAGCGAGATGGTGGTGCGGTCTGTGATCGGGGGCACGCACTGAATGAGTTTTCTGAAGAAGGAATAAATAATAATAAATATAATAATAATAATAATAATAAGAATAATAATAATAATAATAATAATAATAATAATAAAAGAGTGGCAAATATTTTATTTACAATTTCTGGGACGTCGACCATCTTCGCAATTGAACTTTATTATATTTTGAAAGAAAAAGTTTCCTTTCCATTCAGCTAAAAGATAATATCGTTAAATATTATCATCTTTATTACCGTTATTTGCAAAGAAAAGAAAGTTCTTAAATATTTTATTAGATTATATTAATCAAATAAATTTTTTTTTAAATATTAATACAATTTTGATTCTGGAGTTACAAACTGTTAAAATGCTAATAATTAAGGGGGGGAAATACTTTTTGCACATTAAAACATTCGAAATATGTTAAAAGAGAGACTTATTGTATCACTTTATTATTAAAATATTTAAAAACAAAAGATATTTTGCAAGTCATGTGCTAGCAGTGCATACGAACGTTTCCAATCAGCGAACTTACCATCAGGTATTATGGACCGTGGGAAATAAGGTCTACCTGATCTCAGAGACCAAGATGTTCAGGGGGAGAAGTTGGGACGCGTTTCCCTCCCCCCCCATTTTTAACCTTTGGTGAAAGATGTCAAAACACAGAAGAAAGATACTGTATCTAACTGGAAGATTTGAGAGCACGCGCGCGTCGCTCCAACAGTGGGAACAGAAGAACGACAGGGAGCGTTGTAACATTCTTATCTCCCTTGGATAGCTAATTAACGACTGGCAGTAAAAAAAAAACAAAAACAAAAAACCCCCAGTTTCGATGATAATCTGTTTGTATTACTACTGTATCGGTATTTATTTGGGAAGGATAAACAGTATTTGTCTCGCGCGCGAGCACGTGTTCTCTCTTCGAGATTTTCAACGACTGCTTTGCGATGTACTAATCAACAGCACGTGCTCTCTCTCTATTTTCGCTCGAATTTTTGCTTCTTAACCCTTACTATACCGCTCAATGTACCAGGATATGACGACAGAAGACTTGACTGTTTATTCCATTATTATTATATTAATTATTATTATTATTATTATTATTATTATTATTATTATTATTATTATTTAAAACTTTAAATCTGGATAGTAAAGATGATACTCTACTGTAATATGTTATAGTGAATGCTGTCGGTAGTCAGGAAACTCCCTAGAATTTTCGGTAAATGCGTGTAATCCCTAATTCACTGACGGAGGGCTCATGTACTTACTGAAATTCAGTGATCATTTCTACCATGAATTACAGGTGAGGTTCCAGTGAATGTATGGATTGCTAGTTGGCGACTTTTCCATAAACACCAAAGCTGATCCTGAGCACTCTTGCAAGTAGGGACTATTTAAGGGAAAATGTTGATTCCGAAAGCTGAGTACTTCACTCTCCTCGATGGTGGGCGATCAGCAGCTGCCCAGCCCAGCACGGAGAGTAAGGATGGCTATTATCTGCTAGCAAAGTAAGCTGTTTCATTTCAACTAATTATTGCTAACATACGGATTGTAGATGATCGCTTCTAGCATATTTTCAAAACCTTCGTCCGTCCGACCTCCCCCCCCCCAACCCACCACTAGCATATTTTAAATCATTCTCCTGACCCTATAATTAGGATATTATAAATTCAATATCATTTACGCCAGGGGTGGGCAAAGCGCGGTCCGCAAACGTTCTTGGACGGACGGCACGGGGCGATTTGTGCGCGGTCCCAGACTCTCTCTCGCACAGCACAACGCGCTCAACGAGACTACAAACGAGATTTCGCGGGCCAAGCTTAAACAGAAGCGGGCGATGGCGATGGACGTAGTATTATTTTAAAGTCTTTTAATGTATATATTTCAATTTTTGTTATCCTAACAATGAGTGCTACAAACAACCTCCCCCCCCCCCCCCACACGGGAAAATTGGAGATGAATGCCGTACGTTTAACGAGGAATGGACGTAGAGGCGAAGCAGTGCGCCTGACACGCTATAGCAGTGCTGCTGTTTCTAAGGAGCAGTATAGTTTGAAGAGACCTTTCCAGACTGAGCAGCGCAGAAACGTTTGGAAGTAATTTATCAGAAAGCGAACTACAGCGAAAAGCCGATGGCATGTTGAGAAGTTTAGAACAGCAGCCATACGAGAGGCTGCCCCCCCCCCCGGCCGCCGCCAGAGGCCGGGTTCGGTGCTTGCTTATAAAATCCGCCAGACACAACGAAGCGTTTTTCTGAAGCAAGAATCTCCAAAGGGACTGCATATGCGCTCGGTGCTGTGGGTGTTGCACGGCCAGAAGAAGTCGGGACAAAAATCGAAGCCACATCTTTGTCGAGGAGAACTGTAGTTCGTCGCATTGATGCCATTTCGCAGGATCTGCGAGAACAGGTGCTCGAGGCTGGCAAGTCATTCGAGTGGTGCCCCCTGGCTGGCGCTAGATGAGAGCACCGGCTTACAAGACTCGGCACAACTGCTTGTGCTTATCAGAGGGATCGACGGTAATTTTGCAATTACTGAAGAGTCGCTGCCAGTCGAACCACTGAAGGACACCACAACTGGCCAGGATTGGTATGAATGTGTTAAGAACTGCTTGGATGGATCTGGTTTGCTTTGGAACAAGTTGGCAATCATTGCAACAGATGGTGCACCTGCATTAACAGGAAAACACGTTGGCCTCATAAAGCTGCTTACCGACAAAGTGAAAGGTGAGCATCCACTTCACACTGTGTTATCATCCCATTGCATTATACACCAGGAAAGTCTGTGTAAATCTGTCCTGATGATTGCATTTTCGTGTGTGAAAATAACTTTAATTAAATTTATTATTTAGTAAATTTAGTTTCTTTGTCGAATGCGGCCCGCTGGAGACCTTACGGGTGTTCCATGTGGCCCTCGGGGAGAAAAGTTTGCCCACCCTTGATTTACGCCATTTTTTTTTTTTTTTAGGTATTAAGTTATTCAATGTGGTGGATGTGGATAAACTTATCAGAAAACGGAAGGAGCCGTCAGATTTCCCCCTATATACTTTGCCACGATTGAGGATACCTTCGACATCATTAAACGATCCCACATACCCAATGGGCATTGGAGGTGGGCGGGGCGGGGGGGTCTAATGTCGCCATCTTTATGCACGCGACATTTATTTCATTGGACACATTCAAAAATTTTACAAAAAAAAAAAAAAAAACCATCGTTTTTAATAAATAACATCATACAGATATTTGACACGAGGAGACAGGGAGCCGGCCGGCAGAAAAGAGCAACAAGAGTTGCGTCCCTTCTATCACACACACACAAAAAAAAAAAAAAATTCTTAAAGATGCACTGTACCAATATTTTTTCCTTCTCCCCTTTTGGTTTTTTGTATTTATCAAGTTTGTTCTCGCCGCGATTACCTGCCACAAATTATTCTATTACGCGGTCCGGTTATTATTTTTTTCCCCATGCTGGTTTTAAGTGGAGGGTCGCGCGTCAACGATCTTAGAGATGTCATGTCTACCCGTGAGACCGGAAGCTTATGATCGTCTCACTG
Organism: Nautilus pompilius; assembly: GCA_018389105.1. Classification (NCBI taxonomy): domain Eukaryota; kingdom Metazoa; phylum Mollusca; class Cephalopoda; order Nautilida; family Nautilidae; genus Nautilus; species Nautilus pompilius. The sequence continues at coordinate 37,707 of JACATO010001759.1, read as the reverse complement.
TTTAACAAATATCCCCTCGCCACCAACGAGAGTTCACGGAGAGCAGCTCGGGTCAACGTACCCCTCCATGCATCCTCTCCCAACCTACCCCCCCCGATTTACCAGGAAGAACACTTTGCATATTAACGACTTTTCTTTTAATAATTAACGCGCAGTTATTCGGACATTTTGCGGGGGGGTTAGGTCCAAACGGTCTACCTGTACACAGCGTTCGTCTTTGAGCAGTCGCAGAGTCCGCCAGGTAAGTATCTTCTCCGCCCGGTCTGCTCCCCCACCCCGGACGGACCGGACTCTTCAGGAGTAGAAATCACTCGGCAGCAATATTCTGTCTACCTGCCCGGATCGTGTGGCCGCTGGATCAATGGCTCAACGGAAGGCGAGAGCTCTGCCGCCTTCGCGAAGTCCGGACACCGGTGCCGTTATTTGGCTGGAGTCCTGCTGGCGTGGAGGCTGCCTGATATCTCATCCCCCCCACTACCAGAAAAATGGCCCCGGTAGATAGATGGCAGCTCCTCCGAAAACATTCTCCCTCTCTTTTTTTTGAATTGTGTTTCTGGTCTGTTTGGGAATCACCATTTAATTGATCTTCAGTTAATCTGAAATAATTTCGCCCGTACCGTTAATAATTTTTTTTAAAATAAAACCCGAGAGAGAGATGGGAGAGAGAGAGAGAAAGATGAGGGAGACAGAGAGAGAAGAAGAGAGAGAGAGAGAGAGAGAGAGAGAGAGATGGGGGAAGACAGAGAGAGAATGAGAGAGAGAAGAGAAATGGGGGAGACAGAGAGAGAGAGATGGGAGACAGAGAGAGAGAGATGGGGGAGGGAGAGGAGAGAGAGAGAGATGGGGGAGACCAGAGAGAGAGATTGGGGACACAGAGAAGAGAGAGAGAGAGAGAGAAAGAGGGAGATGGGAGACACAGAGAGAGATGGGGGACACAGAGAGAAGAGAGAGAGAGAGATGGGGGAGACAGAGAGAGAGATGGGGGACACAGAGAGAGAGAGAGAGAGATTGGGGAGACAGAGAGAGAGAAGAGAGAGAGAGATGGGGGGGAGAGAGAGAGAGAGATGGGGGAGACAGAGAGAGAGGAGATGGGGACAGAGAGAGAAGAGATGGGGAGAGCAGATGAGAGAGAGAGATGGGGGAGACAGCGAGAGAGAGACGGAGACGGAGGAGAGAGAGTTCTTTATTAGATTAAGGAAAATTTGCATACACGTCATTGGAAGGAAAAAAAAGAGCGTTAAATTGATCATCATCTGATCAGAGAAGTAACTGTTAGCCTTGAAAATTTTCAGACAATTTTGGCTAAAAGTAACCTCAAGCTCTGCCTCTGCACCACGCTGTTCCTTATTCGCTTTGAGCGTATAGCCAGTAGGTAATAGTTGATGGCAAGGAACCGCGGAGCTCCACTGATCGTAGCTGACTCTCTCTCTCTTTTGTCAGGTGTAAGCATACATTGTATCAACTGTCAGTAAATAGACTATAAACTCCGTGTGTCCTTTCCTACGTCTTCTATTATATTTCTCTTTCTACCACCTGCTGCATCCATGTATATAAGATAAAAGTTAATATTAGTCTTTTTTTGTGTATTTAAATCAGTGGAATATTTTTATTATCTTTCATTCCTGCAAATATACTGTTATATTACCGGGATTCTTGATTGTAGCTATTCTCTCTTTTACTGCATCTAAATAAACAGGCCGTGTCGTTTACGTGGGTATTAACTTCAGTGAAATTAGCAACAGTATATTCTGCGTCCCCATTAATCTTCTGTCTCAAGCATCACGATTAAGGCTATATATTTTATTATTTTTTTTACACTTTGTTAGTTCACCTGCCGTACTATCTAATATAAAGTCATATGGGTGACATCACAAAGGTCCGAATGTACGCAAACAACCATATGGTGACATCACAAAGGTCGCTACGACCTTCCATTCGCGCCTTCCAAGTAATCTCCATACTCTTGTTTCCGCCTGTGACCCTGTGGTTATTACCTGAGAGATCTGTGGAGCGGGAAGACTTGTGGACCAAATTTACCTGCCGCGGAATAGAAATTGAAAACGTCATGTCAACTGCCCCCAGTCTTCGTTCCGTAGACAACTGCTAGAAGTCCACCGAAGGATACCCAGACTCAAACCGGACAGGTAAGTTATACAGGTAAAGGTATTTTTTTTTTTTTTGCCGTTGATTTGCTTGGATGGTTAGGGTATGCGTCTGGTGGGTAAAGACGAACAACTCTGCACCTTGCTTCCTCCTCTATCGCCTTCCTTTTACTGTTTATCTCATTAAAGAGGCGACATTTCTAAGCAGCGACAGATTTATTTCATACACCCGTCATGGAGTCCGCGGTTCCCTATGTGAGAATGGAGGCTACTTAACCCGTTGATAATTATTATTGTTGTTGCTGTTGCTGTCCTGCGACTGCACGATCGTGTTACACTATTCCACCGTCGAATGATTGATTCTCTCGTCGTTTTCTGTTCGGGGGTTCTTGTCGATCTCATTATTATCCGTCTTTCTTACAAAAGACCGATGCTGATGAAGCACCGGTCGACCTTCTCTGCTGGGCGAACGTATCGCGGCTGCTGCTTGTTTCTCCGATATTGAAGATATACTCAGCCGGCCTGGTAAACACTAGAGTACCCAGAATAGAGATGCACTGACTAGAACCAACATTCGCTTTAAAAAAAAAGAGAAAAAAATAATATTTAGTTAACTCAGTATATATTTTGTTTCGTTGCAAACGTAGACGATAAAACCGACCTCGGCTTATACTTTATTCCCACACGGGTTAGATTCCATTCCTTTCGCCTACCCTTGGCTTTAAATATGTTAGAGACAGTTCTTCTTTTCTAAGATATCTGCCAGCATCACTGCTGGTTATTTACGTACTTCGACAACTTCTCTGTTGTTGTTTTGATTTTTTTGTTAAATAGATAACCGAGACATGAATCTTTATTGTCAGCAGTATCACTTTGTTTGTCTAACCTTTATCGCTGTTCTAATTTAATTCGGTTGGTTGTGTGAACTTTTCATAACCCCGAAACTTCACCTTACGCCATTCACTCCACCAGCAACGGGAACACAGACCGGCCGTGAGGTGGGCGGTCTAATGTCGCCATGTTTATGGACTTCACCCACCAACAAGTTCGGTGAGAACAGTTCGTCCGTTTAGCTGGACGTACCCGCGTGATATATTTCATGCCCATCTCAATATACCCGCGTGATATATTTCATGCCCATCTCAATATACCCGCGTGATATATTTCATTCGTTACCTTTCTGTAGGTGTTTCACCTAAGGCTGGGTAGACTAATCTATATATTATTGATTTTGTACCTTCTAAAAATATCTCAGAGATCTTTTCTGCTTTGGCTTTGGCTTTTAATTTATCTGGATGCTTTTTATGCAAATACTTACAAAGTATGCATACATTACAAGACAAGTCTCTTGTTGAAGCACAATGAGCTCTTTCACCTTTTGTAATTAGCAAAAGATTTGCGCACGTGATGTTTTGGATTATCACTCCAGGTATTCCATGTGCCGTCTCCTATTATTTTTTTTTTTCAAAAGTCACCCACAGAAAAATGTATTAGACGTAAACGGTGCCCCACTTTCACGTGCTTAGCGCGGTTTTTACGGGAGAATTAAGGGATCACGCACGGGTAAAATTGAAAGTACGATGGCAGAAAAAAAAGTTTTTTTTGTTGTCGTCGTTGTTGTTGTTGTTGTTGTTGCTTGCATTCAGCGTGTAAATCCGGACTGACCGCAGGGCTTGTTTTAACGAGGCGCTGTTTTCCGTTTTTATATTTAATTAATTTTCGAAAATAAAAACCCGCGGTAGGTGGGGGGGAGGAGGATAAATAAATAATAACTACGTCACCGGAAACGGAAATGGTGATGAGAGGGGGGAGAATAAATAAATAATAACTACGTCACCGGAAACGGAAATGGTGATGAGAGGGGGGAGGATAAATAAATAATAACTACGTCACCGGAAACGGAAATGGTGATGAGAGGGGGGAGGATAAATAAATGATAACTACGTCACCGGAAACGGAAATGGTGATGAGAGGGGGGAGGATAAATAAATGATAACTACGTCACCGGAAACGGAAATGGTGATGAGAGGGGGGAGGATAAATAAATGATAACTACGTCACCGGAAACGGAAATGGTGATGAGAGGGGGGAGGATAAATAAATGATAACTACGTCACCGGAAACGGAAATGGTGATGAGAGGGGGGAGGATAAATAAATAATAACTACGTCACCGGAAACGGAAATGGTGATGAGAGGGGGGAGGATAAATAAATAATAACTACGTCACCGGAAACGGAAATGGTGATGAGAGGGGGGGGCGAAAACCGCCTAGATTTTCGGAACGCGAAAAGAGCGGTTTTACACTTTAAAGCGAAACGAAGGTCGGCGCAGCTTTAATTCATTACTGCCGCCATCCCCGACTCGCTTCTGATACCAAACTCACCCCAACCGCAGATCGCAAACCCCGCGCACATCGGACAGTTATTTTATTTTATATTATCAGACCCGACTGACAACCCGGAACCCGCCATCTTTTTCCTATTTATTTTTTTTTTTATTAATGGACTCGGTTATCGCCCCTTGGTAGAAAGCGACAAAGGAAACACGCCACGCGGCGCTGTAAAGCCTGTCTCGCGCGTGACGTCTCGCGGTCTTTTTTCCTTCGATGTGGGGGGGGATTATGGAGTTGTGTATTACGTTGCTAAAAGTATCAAAAAACAAAAGGGGGGTTTAGATTTTCTCGAAACCAACAGCGAATGCGTTAATTAATTAACTTTGTCTTCTCTAATGACTGGCACCTGCCGAAACTTGATATTATGCGCTTTTTATAGAAGCTATAGCATGCAAACTATTCAATACATTGGCAAAGTTTATTCCTTTTATTTCCAGAATTCCAGAACCTCGTGCCCTCTCCCCCTCCCCCCGGGGGGATAGAAAACAGTCGCTCATGAACAGAAAGTGCAAGTTTTTACTTTTGGTTGGTGCTGTGGTTGGAGTAACTCATTTCTGCGACGTATTTATTATTGCCAGGAGATTCAAAGGTGAGAAAGAGCCATAACTCTTTAAAGTAATTATGATGAATATAATTAAAGAGACACACAGATTGGGGGGGGATTATGCAGAAATAACGGGTGACTGCAACCGAGAAACAAAATTTAGAATTCATTCTTACATAAAATACACAGAAACCAAAATGACTACGTTGTGCAGTGCATGGTATTTGGTACGTGAGTCCTTTGTCATGCAGAGCATAACACCCGGCTCCCATGCAGGTTGTCAATGTTTGACAGTGGAATGTCGTTCCAAATGCCTTGTAGCAGTTTGGATAATTTATCCAAAATATTTGTTTCCCCCTGACTTTCTCAGTAGCCATATTTAACCCATAGAACCTCGGTTCTATTTTCATCAGGACTTTGTGCAGGCCAAGGCATCTTCATCGGTGTCCCTCCACCAGCTTCTGTACGTTCCGTATAATTCCTAACACTTGGGGGTCACGGATATGTTGGAAGATAAATTCCTCCCTAATCAGATGCCTTCCTGAAGGAATGACAATGGACGAATATCTATCTGCCTGCCTGTACCTGTCAGCAGACAGTATACCTTTGATTTTATGCATATCTCTGACACCCCACACTTGTATTGATCCACCCCCGCGACTGCTATCAGCTCCCTAGTCTGCCTTTGGACAGACTACCACTGGTTATTGCCAAACAGTTCAAACCTGGACTTATCTGTACCGGACACCTTCTCCCATCCCACATCATATTCACTGAGACCACTCTGCTGCACTAATTGGTTTCGTACTGTTCTTGAAGAAATGTTAACACTTGCGCATGCAGGTAGGATATCCGGCTCGCCATCTATCAGGCAGATGATGGGTTTTCTTCCTCGACCACGTCCACTGTCAACAGAACCAGTTTCGTACACCCCTCCTGAGAGTCTTGGACACAGATGCTTCTGAAACAGGGAATCGCGCCGCAATCCCGTCCCATGGAGTGACCTTCACTAGCTAAGACCTCGGTGTCTAGATGTTTGTCACGTGATATTTTCTTCCCAGGGGCCATAGCACTCTCCACACTACAATGCATATACCTTTATAGTCCTCCTGCGTGTGTGGCACTTTCTGACTCCTTGCATAACAACCAATCACAATCCAACATTTGAACACGTGACTGTACTACAGAAAATTTCATTTTTAGGCAAGAAATCCGATTCTTTCACATGTTATTGCATTTTATATCTTGTTATTTCCCCTCTGTTTACATAAATATTTCCAGTATTGATATATACGTGTGTGTGTGTGTGTTGTTTGTTTTTTTTTAAGTTTCAGGTCCATCTATCTCTCTTCCGGTTTATTCCGTTCCTTCCAATCAGTCACGAAATGCAGCCGGGATGTGCCCTTCCTTGGACGTTGCGAAGCAGCGGGCCAGAAGGGGCAAGTTCCTTTATTTCGAAGCCCACGACCCCTGTCTGGACCTGATGGTGAGGACGGAATGCTACGATGGACGACCGGTCCCCAACATCGCCCACTTCGTCGTCTTCCGCTCGCAGAAGTTCCTCTTCCACCACATGCTGGCGGTCCTGAGCGCCCACCGCGTGTTGAGTGTCTGCTACGTGCTAGTGCACGGGGACGTGCTGCCGGCGGGCAGGTGGTGGGACCACCTGCTGGAGTTGGTGCCCCGCATCGTGCGCGTGCAGCGGAGTCCTCCCGCGGAGATCCACCACAAGCCGATAAAGGTGATCGAGCACATGGCCGACGTGGCCCGCCTGCGGATACTCCGAGGTGAGTCGCCCTGTCGCGGACCGGTCGGTAGTATATTTGCTCCCGGGGTCCTTCGCAGGCTGTAATGAAAGAGTTCTTTCGCGCGAATTCGGGAGGGGAGAAGACCACCCTGGGGTCCGAATTGTGACGACAAGCGTGACGTCACCACGAGTCCCCCCCCCCTCCTCCGATCTCTGTCAGCGGACCGGGTTCGAGTCCAGGATGGGACCGGCTCGCCGACGTAAACGGGCCACGCAGACAGATCCTTTCACTTCCCCCCCAGGCACGAAATCTGATTGTCATCCGTTGTCTGACAACTACGGTGAGGCCATTTTTCACCGTTCCGGATAAACTCTGATCTAAAACGTCGTGGTGGCTGCACACAATACCGGCTTCTGGCGGAAACTCCACAAAGATACGATCAGTGCATTAGGGAAACACCTAAGTAGACGTGTTTTGTTTCCTTCACCCGAGCTCTGCACAGCGGTGAATGAAGATCTAGTTCACCTGTGCGGACCGACCACTCCCGCTGAGTCTTTTGACTTACTTTTGGGAGGAACCGCGTATTTGTTTGCCAAAAATTCAAATCGTCCTATTTTATATTTCTGGCCATCTGCCATTAAGACTTCGGGAATTTCCGACACCCCGAGCTCGGGGCTCTTACCGAGCAAAGCTAGATAGTTTTAGGGTAGTTGCAAAAATCGCTTTGGCCATGGCTGTGGGATAAACATTTGCAAAACGCATCGAGATTTCAAGGACAGCTAGCCTAATGTGTAGGAGTGGGTGAGCGGATTGCTCTCTGAGCCGCCTCCACACCCTTTCTGCAGTCGGCATCTCCCTTGAGCGCTGTCTATCTAAACTAGAGAGTTCGATCTGTCGCTGCCTGTGTGTGTGTGGACCGTGCCAGCCATAGACGTGGTTTTAAGGGGCCGACCGTGCTATTAACACGACTTACGATGTAAAGGCAGCGGTTCTTCAGGGAGGCCTGTTGATATTAGAAGTATTCAACAAGAAAAAACTTAAACAGATTTCGATTTATGGTTTAGTAATATTCAAAATTCTAGTTTGAGAAAAAGAATTGATAGAAGTTTTATTAGACTGGAGCGGAGGGTAAAATAACTCTTGGAAAGAAAAATAATAATGTCAGAAGTTCCCATTCAAATGAGGAACATAAAAATTAAACATCTGTAGACTGCTTCCTGTAGTCTAATCTAATCTAGTCTAATCAGAGTTACATAACCCTGCTGGGGAAAAATTCCCCTAGAGGGCGGGCTGTTTGATATGTAATACAATCTTGGAAACATCATGTAAAAATTTTGATATTAATGGATTAGATTTAAAGTTTACTGTGTTATATGCATTATATCGTTATACAAGACATTTTGTAAAAATAAACTAAAAGCTGGATTGATGAAATTCTCAAATCACGAAGACTGGTGGTGCTGATCCTTGGTGGTAAAGAAGAATCAGGTGAGGGATATTTATGAACATAATTTCCCCCCTGAAAGTGTTCCACCAATAGCGACAATGGATAATAATAATAATAAAATAATAAAATAATAATAATAATAAATAATAAGTCTGACACAATCTGCCTAAGTCTGTTAAAAAAAAAAAAAAAACAGAAAAATATTTTACCTGTTTGCATTTGTAGAGTATGGAGGGATCTACATGGATACGGACTTGCTGGCACTGAAATCCTTTAATAAATTGCGGGAGAACCAAATCGTCCTGGCCAAAGGGACGGAGACGAGGCTGCAGAACGCCGTAGTGATCTCGTCCAAGGACGCGGAATTCCTCAGCCTGTGGTACGACAGCTACAAGAGCTTCGTCGACACCAAGTGGGGCTGGAACTCGGTGATCGTGCCGTTCCACCTGTGGAAGGCCTACCCGCACCTCGTCCACATCGAGCCGGCAGAGGTGTTCTTCGGGCCGAAAAACGTGCGGGACATTTTCAAGAAGAGGTTCGACTGGTCGAGGCGGTACGGGATCCACCTCTACTACAGGTACGAAAAGCGACAGTACGATCCCGAGTCCATCAAGACGGCGAACACCACCTTCGGCGAGGTGGCTCGTTTTATCTACTACGGCAAGAAGGACCTGATTGGGAAGGCCGGCGGATAGAACGGCCCGGCGTTAATCTGCTTGCTGAAGCAGGTCGGGGGGGTGTGGGGCAGGGTCTTCTATTGGACGGTAATGCCGCGTAGAGCGTTGTATAAACAGGAAATAAAAGGGGGAGGTCGGGTTGAAGAGGGATGCGAAGAGCGGGCACCTGTTGACGCAGGCCCGCGGCCAAAACGTTGCACCACCACCCCACCACCCCACCAAGAAGGTTCTCTTTCTTCAATAACTTTGCTCGATAAGGTCCAACTTTACGCCGACATAACGAAGTGCTGCTGATTCGTGGCTCGTGGGAAATGACCGGAACGGCGAAGCGTGACACCGAGAAAAATCCTTGCAGGCGAATACGTGGCCGTCCAGAAGAACTTACGAGTAGTCATGACGACAGGAGCAAGTAACTCCATCGGGAAGCGGTTAGTGTCGCGCCGAGATTTAAAGGCAGATTTTGCTATCGTTATCTTTGGGGAGGACGCAAATATGTAATTCTTTAAAAGTCGGGAATTTTTAAACGTTTTTATTAGGTGGTCATCCCTTCCCCCCACCACCCCAAATGTGATATAACGTGTTTATCACACGAAAAGAAGCTGTAGACAGCAAGCAGATACCGCGGCACGGGCAGTGTGAGGTCATAGTTGGCATGGGAGCAAGACCGGTGTTGTAACGGGTGGTGTTACAAAACCCCAGCAATACTGGTTTTCTAGCGAAAAAAAAACAAAAAAGGTGGAGAAAGAAAGGTGCTCAGAGAACTAGAAGGTGGTTTGAAGGCAGAGAAAAAGGGAAAGGGGGAGGCAGATAAGAGAGAGATAGAGTAGAGAGAGAGAGAGAGGGAGAGAGATAGTAGCAACAAGAGAGAGAGAGCTAAATTATCGAGAGAGAGCGAAATAGAGCTCTAAAGAGAGAGAGATTGAGAGAGAGAGCTTATATAGAAGAGAGAGAGAGATAGAGAGCGAGAGAGTCTAAATAGAGTGATCTAGAGCAAGATATAGAGATAAATATATAGAGATCTATCGAGAGAGATAGAGAGCTCTAGAGAGAGAGAGAGCTATATAGGAGAGAGATAATAGAGAGAGATACTAGATAGTTTCGATAGATTGAGAAATAGATCTAGAGAGAGATGATAGATATAGAAGAAGAGAGAGAGATCTTAGATCTATCGATAGAGAGAGATCTCTCAGATCTTATCGAGATCTCTAGATAATATCTCTCTCGATCTCGAGCTAGAAAAGACTCTCGCTATCTTCGAGATAGAGAAATACTAGAGAGATCGAGAGAGATCGAGCTACAATCGAGCTATAGAGAGAGATATCGATATAGATATTATCTATAGCTCGAGATCTCATCTAACATCTCGATCTCGCTCTCTCGAGAAAGCTCGATATCTATATCGTTCGCTCTCTACATCTCTCTCTCTCTCTCGTTCTCTCTCTCCATCTCTCTCTCTCTCTCGTTCTCTCTCGTCAATCTCCTCTCTCTCTCTTTCTCTCTCTCTACATCTCTCTCTCTCTCTCGTTCTCTCTCTCCATCTCTCTCTCTCTCTCGTTCTCTCTCTCCATCTCTCTCTCTCTCTCGCTCTCTCTCTACTCTCTCTCTCTCTTCGTCTCTTCTCTCCATCTCTCTCTCTCCTCTCGCTCTCTCTCTCTCCATCTCTCTCTCTCTCTCTCTCTCTCAGGCATACATTACATGCGTGTACAAATAGTATGTTTGTAAAAGTTTTAAATTTTTTTCTTCCCAAAATCTCATTCCTGTACTTTACCTTATTTTCTTACATTTTGTTATCAGTAAAATTATTTTACTTTTCCTTGTCTTTGTTTTGTGTTAAAGTATAAACTTCAAATGCAAGCTCTCTGAACTACAGTTGAAATAACCGACAGTTTCATTCCATACGCACCCTGGCGGATAAAATAATTTATTAAGCATTAATATATATATATCAATAAAATATTCTTGTGTAAATAAGTTTTTGAAGTCTTGCCACTTGTAAATGTATATTTTCAGCAGCCATCTGCTTGCAGACTTGCAGCTTATACACATTAATAGATCTATATTTCCTGCATAAATTGTATCACTGCATATTTACCAGTCTATGGGGGTTGACTGGACTGGAAACTAAATAGCAGGAAACAAACAGACCAACCACATACAGTCATCATCAATGCTAACATAAAAAAAAACACAAACCCAATTTATTTTCCAAAAAAATCAAAGAAGATATAAATTAAGAGAGAGAGAGAGAGAACATGAGAGAGAGAGAGGAGAGAGAGAGAGAGAGATAGATGATGTCAATACAGAGAGAGAGAGAGAGAGAGAGAGAGATGATGTCAATACAGAGAGAGGGAGGAGAGAGACAGAGAGAACGAGAGAGACAGCGAGAACGAGAGAGAGAGAGAGGGGGGGAGAAAGAGAGAAAAAATACAAAACCAAATTTATTTATTTATTTTATTTTTATAATAAATAGAAAAGTTAGAAATGAATGCAAGCTGGGGTATGGTGCTGAAGGATAACGAGATCAGGGTTTTAAAAAATAATCGATGCGGGAATAAGTGAGAGAAGAGCCCGGATAGCGATGGAGTTCCACTTCGATTTGTAGAGGTGAGGTGACCTTCACAGGTAAGTAACCATAGCGACGCGTTCGATATCTGCATCTGGTAATCAACAGTTTCAGCCGTATGTGAAAGGCGACAACAGTCTTTCTTCTCTGCCGGACGAAAACCGAAGAGTTAAGGGAGTGGCTGAAACGTCTATTTTTTTAATTTTTTTTTACATATTATGTATGCATCATACATCGTGTGTATCGATCTTATTTTTGTTCCGACATCGTTTTTAGGCCTGTGTTTGTCAATCTACATCAATCGGTAATAGATAGAATGGCGGCTGTAATCGGTAACCCTGTGCCCATATATTCCACAGACGTGTACTCATTCGCACCACCTTTATTAATTATACAATGCAGGTAGCTCACGCAAATGATCTGAGGGGACCCCGCCCGCAGCTAAGGATGAAATGGTATTCGCTCCTCTGAAGCAGGAAATTTTGTTTTTACACCTAGCATCTTTTACCTATGAAGCAGGGAATCTGCTAGGCGCATCCACACGACACGACGTGCATCCAATGATGGTTTTGCCCTCGGAAAAAAAAAATTTAAAATAAGGGGTCCTAAAAATAGTTAAAAAAAAAAAATCTACCCAATTACAAAGATTTTACAGAATCACTTCGTATAAGAAGAAGGGTCAATATTCCAGCCATTTTGAAACTGTACCTCGTCACACTTAAACTGACGGGTCGACGTCGCATAAGATTAGCCGCTTCCGGCGGAAGTTTCTGACCAGCGCCACGGAAGCTCGTGGAAGTTCCTAAAGATTCAGTGACCCCTGCGACCTCTGGTGACGCCGAGGCGTATCAAACGGACTGGTCCTGTGATAAAGATTAATAACCTCCTCGAAAGAAGAGGAAGAGAAATTATTGTTATTGCTTTTTCAGCAGTGCGGCAGAAGACGCTGTGGTGCCATTCAGATTGCCGAACCGCAGGGCGAGAGAGCATTTATAAAAGGGGAAATTCACTAGCGAGCCATGAAGATGTCGGGCACAGAATTAGAAAACAAAAAGAAAAAGATGGCTACTATTCTGTTCGTAGAAGCAGAACTATGAGATTCCATTGTTGAACCCAGTAGCTGCGGAGATGTGGTTATATGTTCTCCTTTCTTTAGCCAGATAATCATTAATATTTACGCATGTTATTAAAAACAAATTATAGAAAAGAAAGATTTGTTGTTTTAAGCTCTGCATGAATGTGCTTTCCGACTTCAATAATTTAGAACGCCTTCCCACAATTCAGTGGTACAACTTCCGAGTAGAGATCGATCAAAAGCCAACCGATCTTCAAAACCAGAACAAAGATTTACCCTTTTCGCACCCGCACTTCTTTGGAAAAGATTAGCATTCTTTCTTAACATTCCGCGCGTCTGACCTCACCTGCCGCATCCGGAGACAATCGCTGATGATCATAGCGCAAACGGAAACTTTGCCCAGCGCGCTCCGTCGTAGGAAATGTTTCCTGATTGTTCTGCTATACATAGAAGGCCCGCTTGCTTCGCTTCTAAATGGTGTTCTGCTTTCGGTGGGTTGGACGCTGCCGTGCCGGCGATGGGGATACGAAGATCTGGGAAGCAAGAATCACCTTTGATCCGTGTCCTAAGCGGCGCAAAACCCCACACAGCGAGTCCGGCTGTGTACATTGTAAATTCTGGCTGCGTGACAACAAACGAGTCCGGATGAGCAGAACCGGCTGACTTTCTCTGTTCTGTTTTCCGAGAGAAGGTTGCCTAGCAACCACATGAAAGTGTGTTGGGGGGCGAAACTCGCTGTTTAAGGTGCAGAAGCCAAGCAGCTTTAGTAGACTTTCCTTTCCTTCTCAAACTTGGGAGGGATATTGGTGAGCCCAGCCAATTTTCTCACGATGAGTTATTGTTGAGTTATACCAGAAATGAAAGATGAGTCTACTATTTTTTAAAATTACTTGTGGTTCGGTTTCGACAAATTTAGCCGCGTGTGTGTGTGTGTGTGTGTGTGTTTGTGTGTGTGTGTGTATCTGTGTTTGTGTATGTATGTTGTGTGTTTGTGTGTGTATCTGGTTTGTGTATGTATGTGTGTGTTTTGTTTGTGTGTGTGTGTTATCTGTGTTTGTGTATGTATGTGTGTGTGTTTGTGTGTGTGTATCTGTGTTTGTGTATGTATGTGTGTGTGTTTGTGTGTGTGTGTTTGTGTGTGTATCTGTGTTTGTGTATGTATATGTGCGTGCGTGTGTGTGTGTGTGTGTGTGTGTGTTTGTGTATGTATGTGTGTATGTGTGTATTATTGTGTGTCTGTCTGTCTGTGTGCGTGCTTGTTCCTTTGCCTTCGTGGTCAGATTTTAAATTTGGTTTCTGTCATCTAGATTTAATTCTCTTCACGAATATAAGCCTAATTTACTATATTTTAATATTAGCTTGATTACAGTTTAGGATATTAGTATTCATGATTCAGTTTGAATGCTTCGGTGCATCCTCAAGTATGGAATATCTAATTACAAAGAATGTATGACCCGTCTTTATCGCTCTTGATCTGGGCTCTTCTCGAGATGTTTAATCTGCACCCTGCATCCTCCACATTCTGGCTGTTATTTATGTTGCCTAACGAACATAAATTTTAAAAAATTATTTCCATATATATATAGGCTACCTGGAGGAGGCAGATTTGTCCTGACCGTCTTGTGGCCATGGCGTCGTCTCGGTGCCTCAGAGCTCTCTGCCTGGTGGGTTTGCTCAGTTTCTTTGGTGAGTGAACAGGTCTCAGGGAGGAAACCGAGAGGGGGCGCTTCGGTGGTGCGGCGGGCTGCACCAGTGTTGGACGTGGCCATAGATGGTGTGATGGATAGGTACAGACTACGGTGATGCCTTATGCTCTCGAGACTAGATACGTCTTCCACTGTGAAATCAATCACCTTCTCGCTGTCTTCAGTTGTCTATGGCCAACAACAGAGGTTTCCTTTATAATGGGGATTTTCTAAAAGAAAAAGGGGGAATTCGTTTCCTCGCTTTACGTTTGTCTTGTTGTGAAAATTATTTACATTTCAGTCGCTTTAAAAATTTCTCTCACCTGCTCTAATTACTGCTTTAATATTTCGTGTTTGCGCTAACTAACCCACTGTATTGTAAATGGTAAGTAACTTAAAAAATAAATAATTGATACTTCTAAAGTCTCCTTTGCAGTCTGATTTCTGGTATTATTATCGACCATTAGAATGCGTCTGTTCTGATCAGCTCTGTTCTAACATGCATGTACGCAATTACTTTTCAGGTCAGATGACCGGCGGGCGAAAACAATGGCGAGTGCTTCTGTTCCGCAAACTTTTGTACCTGTTGTGCGAATAATGGCCTCAGTAAGTCAGTCTCCATACTTCTATTGTATTTTATCAGACTAGTCTCTCTCTCTCTCTACTGACGTCAATATCTCTCTCTCTCTACTGACTGTCAACGTCAATATCTCTCTCTCTCTCTCTCTACTTGAAGTCAATATCTCTCTCTCTCTCTACTGAAGTTCAAATCTCTCTCTCTCTCTCTCTACTGACGTCAATATCTCTCTCTCTCTCTCTCTACTGACGTCAATATCTCTCTCTCTCTCTCTACTGACGTCAATATATCTCTCTCTCTCTCTACTGACGTCACGTTCAATATCTCTCTCTCCTCTCTCTTACTGACGTCAATATCTCTCTCTCTCTCTCTCTACTGACGTCAATATCTCTCTCTCTCTCTCTCTCTACTGACGTCAATATCTCTCTCTCTCTCTCTCTCTACTGACGTCAATTCTCTCTCTCTCTCTCTCTCTACTGACGTCAATATCTCTCTCTCTCTCTCTCTCTACTGACGTCAATATCTCTCTCTCTCTCTCTCTACTGACGTCAATATCTCTCTCTCTCTCTCTCTCTCTACTGACGTCAATATCTCTCTCTCTCTCTCTACTGACGTCAATATCTCTCTCTCTCTCTCTACTGACGTCAATATCTCTCTCTCTCTCTACTGACGTCAATATCTCTCTCTCTCTCTACTGACGTCAATAATCTCTCTCTCTCTACTGACGTCAATATCTTCTCCTCTCTCTACTGACGTCAATATCTCTCTCTCTCTCTACTGACGTCAATATCTCTCTCTCTCTCTCTACTGACGTCAATATCTCTCTCTCTCTCTACTGACGTCAATATCTCTCTCTCTCTGTACTGACGTCAATATCTCTCTCTCTCTCTACTGACGTCAATATCTCTCTCTCTCTCTCTCTACTGACGTCAATATCTCTCTCTCTCTCTCTCTACTGACGTCAATATCTCTCTCTCTCTCTCTCTACACAATGTCTTCTTCTCTCAATATCTCTCTCTCTGTTACTGGACGTACGTCTATCTATCTCTATTCTCTGTGTACGTCCATATCTCTCTCTCTCTCTCTACTGACGTCAATAATCTCTCTCTCTCTCTCTCTACTGACGTCAATAATCTCTCTCTCTCTCTCTACTGACGTCAATACTCTCTCCTCTCTCTCTCTACTGACGGTCAAATCTCTCTCTCTCTCCTCTACTGACGTCAATATCTCTCTCTCTCTCTCTCTCTACTGACGTCAATATCTCTCTCTCTCTCTCTCTCTACTGACGTCAATATCTCTCTCTCTCTCTCTCTCTACTGACGTCCAATATTCTCTCTCTCTCTCTCTCTACTGACGTCAATATCTCTCTCTCTCTCCTCTCTCTACTGACGTCAATATCTCTCTCTCTCTCTCTCTCTCTCTACTGACGTCAATATCTCTCTCTCTTCTCGCTCTCTACTGACGTCAATATCTCTCTCTCTCTCTCTCTCTACTGACGTCAATATCTCCTCTCTCTCTCTCTCTCTCTCTACTGATGACGGCAATACTCGCTCTCTCTCTCTCTCTCTACTGACGTCAATATCTCTCTCTCTCTCTCTCTACGACTGACGTCAATATCTCTCTCTCTCTCTCTCTATCTGACGTCAATATCTCTCTCTCTCTTCTGATCTCTACTGACGTCAATTATCTTCTCTCTCTCTCTCTCTACTGACGGTCAAATATCTCTCTCTCTCTCCTTACTGACCTTGCAATCGTCAATATCTCTCGCTCTCTCTCTACTTCTCTACTTCTTTTTGATCCAATATCTCTCTCTCTTCTCTCTACTGACGTCAATATCTCTCTCTCTCTCTCTCTACTGACGTCAATAGCTCTCTCTGCTCTCTCAAACGGACTCTCGTCAAGATCTCTCTCTCTCTCTCTCGGTACTGACGTCAATATCTCTCTCTCTCTCTCTACTGACGTCAATATCTCTCTCTCTCTCTCTCTCTGTACTGACGTCAATATCTCTCTCTCTCTCTCTCTACTGACGTCAATATCTCTCCTCTCTCTCTGTACTGACGTCAATATCTCTCTCTCTCTCTGTACTGACGTCAATATCTCTCTGTACTGACGTCAATATCTCTCTTCTCTCTCTCTCTCTCTGTACTGACGTCAATATCTCTCTGTACTGACGTCAATATCTCTCTCTCTCTCTCTGTACTGACGTCAATATCTCTCTCTCTCTCTCTTGCAGAATATAGGCAGGTTAACATTTTATTAAATATACCAAGAGACGCTTCGCAAAGCAACAAAACGAACAACAATAGGAAAATCTTTGAAACTTATAGTGGCTAATTAGGTCAGGAATTAACTGGCCGTAACGATTGATTTTCTGCCAGTGAAGTAAATAACGGCTGTTTGAGATGTGTTATTTGGTCGGGTGTAACCCTTTATATTAAAATGGGCGACACAGATTTCAAACACAAAGATGACGTGTGGATTTATCGGAATAATTTATTGATTTAGAATTTCATCATATATCAGATGCATCCTATTTGTTTTACAGTCAGATCGTGTCAAGGGAATTCACTGACTTGTTTAAAGCACGTGGACACCATGACTATTTAAAAACACTGCTTAATTCTGTAATGAATTCGTTCAGAAATTAATGGATCTTCTGTTCGCTTTCACGTGGCCCACGGCCTCTGCAGCACTGCCCTCGATATCAGTTTCAGCTCCCGGGGATGCCGTTATGGTCGTTATGGCAGCATGCCGAGATAGAGCTTTTACCGGTCTTTTGACACACCTATCCTCTTCGACGATCAATGACCCATATCCTGGTGGTTTGTTTGCTTATTTATCGCTCAGCCTTGAAACCCCGCAGATTTCCGACCGCTGGCCAGAACACTGGTCAATATTAATGCGGGGGAACCACGGCGGCAGCCCGGCTCCTGGTCTTCTGTAGTCGGGGGCCGGGCTCGGTTTCGTGGGAGCGACTCTGCTTGGCGAACCCCTTTGGCGCAGAATTCTCTCGCTTGTGAGCCGGGTTCTTCCAGGGACTTCAGTTTCTCACTGCATCTAGAAACAAGCTCTGAAATATGGATTCCCTCCCCTACCCGCAGAGCTCCGCGTGACGCGGGGTTGGCAACGCCACCTAGTGGATGACTGCGGTACCACGGTCCTATTAGATACACACGCGAACGGCGACAAATCTTCACGTTTCGCCGAACTGAAATCCCCCCCATCGGACTTCCTTTCTGAAAAGTCAGCTTCTCACGCACTGGGGCGACTCCGTCAGTTAAAAGGCCCGCCTGCCTCGCCGCGTGGGGAAGACGGCGACAAACAACTCGGCTGGACATCGCGATGCGGCCGGGTAGGAAAATGGCGCAAGACGATATCAGCTCACAAACCTCTCACAAAGGCGACGACTGAGCAGGACTTTGACACTAGTACCGCCACGGTGCGGGAGCGGAATGGGCTTCATCGGTGTTATCCCAGAATGTTCCCGTTGGCTGGAGAAGGGTCGGGCGTGATCAGCCGCTGAGCCAGCAGTGAGCAACCACAGCGCCATCTCGCCGAAACACCAGGCATCATGGACGGCATCACGGCCTGGGGTTGGGAAATCTTTTCTCTCCGCACTGAATAAATTCTGACCCGAGTATTAAGGTTCGTGGAATGTCTGCCACATCAAGGAAATTCTCGGTTCTGTGTTGGTTTCGTTGTTGTTTAGCATTTTATGTAACCACGTTTTTTTACATGAGGAAAAAAAAACAAACTTCCGAACAAGTTTAGGATTTTTGGAATTAGTAGCCATTTTCTTTCTGCCTTGAATGTTTAGATCTAACCACTCTGTTCTGGGTTTGATTCCGCCATCGATACGAGTTGTCTCCACCGTGGTTGCTTTAACCCTTTGATTCCGAGATTATGTTGCCATTTTTCCAGCTTGTGTCCGTCTTCTGAATAATCCTGCCAATGGGAAGGTGAGAATAGAACTGGTGCTCAACAACGAGATCTACCCGGGAAGGTTTATCGAAGGTGCGTTGCAGGTCTCCTTTTTTTTCTTTTTTGTGTGGTGGGAACGAAGTCGTCGTCCCTAGCGGTTGATGAGTGTGGATGTCATTTCCGTAGTGCTGCTGACAAATGTACCCTAAAACATCGACTGCGTCAGTCCATTTCGTACTGACAACCGCAAGAGACAAAGGGCTGGCATTCACATAGATGAATCGGTTTGCAGGTGCATTCTTTGGAGAATAGTCCCAAGCCGATTCCCCCTAGACTAGTACACACCAGACAACCCCATCCACCTTTTGCGATCGTTGTTGGTAACTGATACTGAACACAGCACAATATGGCACCCACTGTCCTGGCGGCTCAGTCAATGCGCGAACGATTAGTATTTCGTGGAGGGACAGCCGAAGAAATCATAAATTTGGCGTGTGTGGGGGGTGTTAAAAATTCTTTCTATTGCATTTCACCACGTGATGATGTAATCGTGTTGCTGAGAGGAAAGCATACCGTTTCATTTTGTTGATAGTTCCCCAATAAACATGCCTGTATTGGGCCGATGCTGGCGATATACCGTTCTGTACAATTGGGTCCTTTACACGTGATGACTTATCGGAGACCTTGCTATTACGTTGGGTGATGGCCTAATGATAGATAGGCCTGACTGTGCAGACTGACGACTCGTAAAAGAAATAACTGTATTTCTAGTGAGACTTTTCACCATCAGGATCATCCTCAGCTGGTTATCTTATTAATTTCCACATAGCACGGAACTTTCTTTTTCACTGCTTTTACATTTAATTACTACTATTTATATATTTTACTACGCTAAATTGTTATTTTTAATTGGAATTCTTTCTGAAAATCAGTCATTTCATAACACTTACCACATTTCTGTTAACTAAAACCACAAAAGCAATTTTGGCTCTGACGATCGCCTTTTCAACTGAAAATTATCCCTTCGAGTAAAACTCTAACCTGATGAACCATGCACCAGAGGGTGCGAAAGGGTTAATTGTAGCAGATTTTTTTTTTTTTTTTGGCACAATACGGACCCAGCAAAAGCCATTTCTATAAACGTCGAAGACATGATGCTGGTGTGTCCGTCACGTATCGTTTCAAATTAACAGTCTGAATGATTGTTAGCTCATACTGCGCTCTTTAATGGACCTCGTCGTCGATAACTGACACCGCGTCTGACAGATGAAAATGGCAACTAAGACAAAATTCCATGTGAAGCGATGTGGTCAGGCGGGAGCTGCTTTGAAATATTTGGTTCCCTTAGTGACGACGGTTTGAGGATGAATGGTTAGCGAAGAGAACAAAACTGCGTTTTCTGTACACGTGCGAGGGTAGTAGACGTCAGTGTTTTTGGATTATTTTACTGGTTATTCGGCTGGTGGCTTAATAAAGACTGAAAAGAGAAAAATATCCCAGTATTCTACAACACCGCGGCAGTCCGGGGTCAGGGCGCATAGGGTTAACACTGCAACAAGACAATGATCCGAAGCAAACTGCAAAGGTTCATTCTTGACATTATGCCTTAGCCCTTTAAACCACTAGGCCAAATCCCCATTGACGTTTTGCGGAACCAACTATAGATCAACGGGTAAGGGAAAGAGGCTTAGCCAATCAATCGGCTACGGAGCACCTGCAGGAGGAAAGGGTGTTTTTCACAAGACGAATAATGGCGAAAGTTAGTTGCCCATGTGCAAGGTGGCTAATTTTCCTTCAAAAGATTCGAGGCAACAAAATAAGTGGTCTATTTACATGCAAAGCTTTCACTTGGTTCATCTAATTTATTTCCACGAGCTTCTTAGATTTTTTTTTTTTTCCTATTTTAATTTTTTGTGTTAAGGTCAAAGGAATAATTGGATTTGCCTCAAGACCGATGAAGGACTTCAGACTTCCAGGGTCCGATGCGTGCATTTATACAGCGAAAGCAACCTGCTTCCGCAAGAAGGATGCGTGGAGATGCTCTTTCCCATCCCCAACAAAGAGCTCGTCATAAACCTCGGATGCTTTAAATTCTCGAGAATCCTTTCAAAAAATGCAGATCGTAAGTTTCCATTTTTTTTTTTTTTAATTTTTTTTAGCTGTTTTTATTTCGTCGTTTTCCTCCGCATATTTTAATTACAGTGGACAACAGGTTCGTATTTACGGTCGGTGTTCAATAGCGGTATCTCTACGCCCCCTTAATATCTACCCGGACAGGTGCGCGCCCACCACCCCCCCGGTGACAGTTGTGAAGGGGGGGGGTAAAGCGAAAGACTGAACCTTGATGACAAAACAGAACGATCTTAAAACTTAGGTCCGTTCGGTTATCGCCGACAAGGTGAAGGAAAGTGCCCGACCGGTTCCCCTACTTTCAGTGATAACTTTAGGGCTTCTGTTCTAACCGCATGCCAGAGTTCTCAGTCGTTAGCGGTCTCTTCATCAACCTTTACCTTATCTCGCACTGTTGCAGAAGAGCGACTGTTTATTGGAATAGCGTCTGTCCTCGAAGCCCGTGGATATTATGCAAAATTATTTCTGCTAGAATTAAAAAAAAGTGGGAGGCGATTTTATAAAAAATCTAGATTAATAGAACGCCGAAATCTATTCTGACGGTATATCCTGCATTGTCCATTTGAATCGCGCAGTTGCACATACGGAAAGTAATTCCTTAAAGATGCACTTCCATCAGTATCATTTTAAAGAGCCAGAAAACTATTGTCAAATAACAAATGATACTGAGACGCCGCACTTTTAGGCTTAAACAATAGTTTAAATAATAATGAGTCTAATGTAATTAATTAGCATTTTTTCAGAAAAAGAAATAGTAAATTCCCTTCCAAAAAATTCGTTCCACTTTAGGATAAGTGAAAAGTTATATTTCATCTTTAATGACATGAAGAGACAAAGGGAGGACGCTTTTAGATATTTATTTATTATCGTACCTGTGCGCGTCTCGATATTTGGTTACCAGATTTTGTTTTTGAGAGAAAAAAATATTAGCAAAGCCGCCTAAAAATTGTGATAAGAAATTGTAGTACCACTGCTGTTTAACAAGAGGAACGTTTTGGGCATAGAACACTGGACTTCCTAGCTACTGGAAAAATAATCGTTAAGCCGAAAGCACATGACGATGAAGTACCGTGAGCATACAGATCAGTAGATTTTCAAGCCAAAAAGAATCGGTCATGGATGGCAAATGGCCCTATCCGAAGGCTCGACCGACACCACAGTTAAATAATTGAGTTCTGGAGGCCAGTGGAATGTGTAGATCAGATGGGCTTGCAATAAACAGTCCGAGACTTTCAGCTCCGTTCATGTGAAGCCATTAATTTAATTATCCTCGATATTTCTTTTAATTCTACAGCCCTCAGCAACAGCGGCCTCTGTCCCAGACATGGCGGGGTAAGTAGTTCTCTTTTTTAAATTGAAATAAGATTTCTTTTAAAAAAAAAAACAAAACAAGCACACTGCCATTAGGTAATTATATGCTTGCATTATGGCCATAATTTAGTATAGAACGCCGTTTACATATATAATAGAATGTTGTTCCGATATAAGACCGTGCTGACCGATGTTGTAGTAGAGTATATTACGCACACGGCAGTTGGACGTAAGTACTCACTGTTAATCAGGTTCAAAAGCAGAAGCCGTCTATGGGCTGTTACACCCTCATACACACTGGAATATACTACTTTATATTTGCTAACGATTAGATGATTATCAACAAATCGTGAATATTGCGTTTAATGCCAGTACAATTTACTTTCTGTCTTTAAAATTAACCTCCTGTTTTACACCCTCACTCCGCGTCACGGTCTGAGATGTGCGCCAATATGTCCGCCTTCTTTTAATGTAAATGTCAACGTGCCACGCGGAGTTATTTTGACATTTAAGAGGTGCTTCGTCACCAAATTGGTCGTCTTCTAAATGCCGGTTGGTACAGAATGGCGCAACAGCAACAGAGACGGCATCTGGCGGCAACGATATAACCTAACGTCACGTGACAGATGAGCTTCACGTGAGCTGGGGCGTTATTTCTGTGGCCCGGACTCGGAATCAAAACGCTTGGTGGTGGTGGTCTGCTGCTGCTAGAGAAGAAACCGTTTCTGTAAAATGGAAATCTTACCTTCAAAATGCAACAGGTGTCGGTCAGACCACACCTCAACACAGCGAACGTAATCGCCATTGGTCTCATTGTGTGCGGACAATGAAACCCTGTAACTGCAAACCGCTGACCACGGGGTTGTAAGACCGTGTGGAGCAGAGCACGAGGAGCTGGCTCTCTGTACTTTTCGCAGAGGAGTCCAAATTTTTTTTCCTGAACCTTACAGACTGGGTGTGAAGAACTCCAGGGTGGAAGAGTCAGAATACCACTGTGTGGATAGCTCATTTACGGTATGGAGAGGAATCACCTGTGATCACAAGACTGACCTTCATATGTTCTAGAACGGCGCCATAAGGATGAGATTTACCATGTTTGCGTGATTGGCTCACACTCTACTGTCATTGGAATAACTTTATTCTCTTGGATGATGCTGCCTATCTATATCGTGCCAGTCGAATACTACACGATACTGGATGAACTCCTGAACGGAGATTTTCCACTATGAAGCAAAATTTCCTATTATAAACTTTTTGACTCAATCTTTGTATTTGAGAGGTTCATTTACTGACCCGTTGTGAAGACATTAGTCTTTGACATCTGCCTATCTTAATTCCTTCTTAAAATGTAGTTCTGCTTTACTTATGGTACCCAACAACATTATGGCATCGCTCTTGTATTATTCTTTGATCCTTAGTAATTTTTAGTAGCTTGCTATGCAGTACTGTAGTGTACTATACTAAACTAAATACTTAAACTCTTGTTTCAGTAACAAAGCAAAGGGAAAAAAAACTTCATTCTGCCCGGTTTGCTCAAAGTGGAAGAAAACTGAAGAATATGGGGCTAAATACAGCATCACAAGTAATAATCTGAAAACCATAAAGTTGTGGCTTAAGAACTTTTAATCGTCGTCAGTTTTAACTTTGTCGATTTTTACTTTAAAACAGTCGAATAAAACATTACAGCTAATTGCTTGAGTTGTTAATTCTCTGACAGTTTTTTTCACCCAGAATTCTTGTGTTTGAACGTTACCAATGTAAGCCGTATCAGTAAAAGAATCTTCAAAGAACAGAGCTTTTCAAGTATGCCTTCACTCGAACACCGATGACGTATAAACGTAAAGCCGCAGCTGTGTTATGACTGATCTTGCTTATAGCTCGGTATCTTCTGAAAACCGTGGATGTGCGATTACTCGCGAGCCATGGTAAAGAGAGTGCGAAGACGTACGGTATCAGCGAGGGCCTTCTTTCCTCTGACATTCACTACGCGACAGGTTGGTGTCAGCGGGAGTCCTTCCTGAGATATCTAACAACTATTTTCGGCACAATGCAACGCTGCTGGCTTGGTAGATGGACGTCCTGGCATCGAATTCTCCCGGAAGATTTTCTAAACTACCAGTATAGAAAATCAGGACCTGTAATGCATACACAGCCGTTTTAATAGATCGAGCTTATTGCATTTTGTAACAGTGGAGGCTTATTGTATACAAGGAGTGAGCTACGTGCAATAGGCTACACCTATATATATATATATATATATATATCTGGTCCCCGGATCCTGAGCGTCTGGCCAGATAATAGAGATTTATGGGGCTGCTAATCATGTCAAATGGAAATTTCGTAACAATTTACAGTAAATGCTTGCTTACTCTCGCGAACTTAATTCTGTGTAATCAGGTTGGTCAGGCTCGCCGTTCAGGTACTGTACACATCAGTGCGGCGGAGCCTGGCAGTTTTGTGTTTGTACGACGAACTGGATACTTCTACGGCAGTGGACGGACTCCTTCACCCGACATTGGTGCGTGAGGGCGTCGGGGTTCATCTCCGAGGGTTGGCGAAATCGTCAAAAGAAGGGCTAGGTCGGTCATCGTCCCTGCACTGGAGACATTAAGCCGAAAATACAGATTTGTCTGTTGGGGGTGGGGACAGACTTGAACTCATTGTTCTAGGATTCTAGGAAGAGAGCCAGTGGGGGTCGCTACACGAGTAACTTAGCAACAGATAAAATTCGCATTGTTTACACACTGTTTTCTGGGGCAGAGAGAGAGAGATATTGACCCCGAGATTGACCCCGAGAGATATTGACGCCAGTATATATATAGAGAGATAGAGATATTGAATATATATGAGAGAGAGATATTGACGCCAGTATATATATAGAGAGATAGAGATATTGACCCCGAGAGATATTAACGCCAGTATATATAGAGAGAGATAGAGATATTGACCCCGAGAGAGAGAGAGATATTGACGCCAGTATATATAGAGAGAGATAGAGATATTGACCCCGAGAGAGAGAGAGATATTGACGCCAGTATATATAGAGAGAGATAGAGATATTGACCCCGAGAGAGAGAGAGAGATATTGACGCCAGTATATATATATAGAGAGAGAATTCGAAGTCGCTCTTAGCTGAAAGAATTGTGAAAATATTTGTATTCTGCCGGAAGTGTCAACAGTTTTCCTGATTGGCAAGTTCCTTACGTCTGCCTTTTTGTCTTGAATTCTTTTTTTTTTAACCCTTGTACCGGCATAAACAAGCCATATCACAAATTTAAGTCTGTTGATGCAGCTCCATTCGTTTCCGCCATGTCGAACAAAAACGGTAGCGATAAACGAAATGGCAAACTTGCAAACGAAAAAAAAAGGGGGGGTGATTTTTCGGTTACTTCCTGTGCCACCCGGTCGGTCTGACGTGCTTCAGTTATGGCGCCAAACGTACTCAGAATATAAGCGGGGCGAACAAGTTATGGTTTATGCGGATCTATTTTGCAGAAATCTCAGGTAAGTCACGGTTCAATCCGTGACAGTTAAGCGAGACACCTGAAATTTTCCTTTTTCTTTAGTTTCTTTTCCCCCCTTTTAACGCGCAGCCTGGGGTTGTTGTTGTTGTTGTTGTTGTTCTTTTTTTTAAAAAATATTCAGCGTATAAAAACGAAATCTATGAAAACGGATAAATAAAGGGACGCACTAAATTTTTGTGGGTTTTTATTATCGTCGCCATCATCGCCTCTTTTCAATTCGTAAACGAAACTGCTTCCTGACTCTACTCACGTGACCTCGCACGCACGTTGCAATCACCATCCCCACCCACCCGGCCTACTTTGTATGGTGCAGACGACACCCGATTTGATCCGCAGATTGAAATTTAACGCCCGCAGGGGGAAAGTAGGGGTCATAAACCGACAAGCGGAAGGTTTGTGTTTGTTTGTTTCTTAACATTGCAGATTTATTCAGGGGATCCTGTCTCCATATAAATTTGCAGAGGAGTTGCGGGGAGTCGATGGTCCCAGAGGAAACCGCCGCGGGACGGGGTTAGTAGGGGCTGGCATCTTCCTACGTGTACAGTCCACTACAGCCGCTCGCATTTTTGTTAGACCGGAGTCACGTGACCTTCCGGCAGCCTCGTGTCCGCGGTCGGGGATTTCGACGGTTTCATAAATAATAATAATTAAAGCTGATTAAAGGTCGGTGAACAAAATGTAGATAATGGCCAATGGCTTGGGCGAAATAACATTGCGATACATAATTGTAGTTAGTTTGTTTTTTAAGAAGTTCAATGGAGTTCTGTCATTTTTGTGTTTTCTGTCCTGAAATTGGAGGGAGAAGGGACAGAGATGATAAATCCTCCAGACATACACTCAGTCGCCAACTTCCTCTCGCCCAAACACACACACACACACACCACACACAACACACACAACGCACAACACACGCGCACACACACACATACAACACACACACAACACACACACACAACACAAACACACAACAACACACACACCACACACAACACAACACCACAACAAACAACAACAACACACAACACAACACACACACCAACACACACACACAACACACACACACACCAACATACAACAGCACAACAACGCGCACACACACAACACACACACAACACACCGCACACACCAACACCACACACGCAAAGCACACACCACAACACACAACACACACGCACACACACACGCACAACACACACACAACAACACACACACAACACACAACACACACACACACACAACACACACGCACAAGACACACACGCACACAACACAACACACACACAATACACACACACATGCACACACAACACACACACACACACAGCCTATATAACTATGCATTTTAGCACAAAAATTTTAAGGAGGAGGCTAATGTCACCTCTGACCCCTTCCCTCTCACCCGACCCAGGATCAACACACTTGCACATAACCAGGTGAAAGCCGAAATACAAAAGGTATTACTGGTCTAAAAATACAATTCAAAATTCAACACATTTAAGTTTATAAAAAAGAAAAGAAAAAATTTTGTAGGGGAAATTGGGATCCTCTAAAGTTTAGTTAACTAACCAATACAGGTATATCCAAATCCCAATTAAGACACAACTAGGTGAATTTAAAAGCCAAAGTAGTAAACGTAAAATTGGTCTACAAACAGAGATTCAAAATGTAAAAACAATTATAAAAGTCTGTCAAATGTATAACAACAAGTATAACATTGTATTTACAGTCAAAAGCTTTTAGATTATAAGGCAGAAACACCAACTTTTCACCACTTTATGGATTGAGACCGTATCTCGTTGGCTCAGGAATGTCCACCAGTGCTGAAAGCCAATTATTCACTGTTCATGGAAGATGAAGATGCACACAAATGCACTTGTGCCAGCTTTTAAAGCCTTTTGAAGTATAATGTGTTTCCTTTCCTCCATAACAACGGATTTTCGTGCCTGGGTAGTAGGGGCAAGTTAAGATAATTCTGGATCTCTTTCTTTATATCAGCAGTGTTTTTTCTGTTTTAGTTCTCGAGAATCTGCAGTTTTCTTTTCTGTGGAATAAATGGCAG
This sequence comes from Nautilus pompilius, assembly GCA_018389105.1. NCBI lineage: Eukaryota > Metazoa > Mollusca > Cephalopoda > Nautilida > Nautilidae > Nautilus > Nautilus pompilius. The sequence goes on along the minus strand of JACATO010001759.1, from coordinate 9,949 downwards.
CTAGTTTTTATCCTGTAGCTATTTCTTCATAGCAGTCCCAAAGTTTGGCTGGGAACTATCTCCACTGATTCTGCAGCTGAAGTTTGTGGAAGGATCATTCATACTTTTACATTTCTCTCAGTTGTTCCTGAAGGTTGCTTAGCTCTTGTGAGGCAGCAGCAGAACGGTGGAAATGGCCAACTGTCTCTTGATTAATTCAAAAGACATCTTATGGCATCATAATGAATAGTCGTGGAATATAGATGAAACAAGCTGGTGATGGTAATCCAGTTTTGAGAAGTCCAACAACCACATTAGCAGCATTGTCCCCAGGGTGCCGATAGTTTTTATCCAGTGACATTTTGACTTTCTTCAAAGCAGCCAAAATGTACTCAGTTAAGTGGTCGGTTGTGTGATTCTGGAAATGGAAGCAAACGTAGGATGGCTCCATGTCTTCTCTGTCGTCAATGCTAAACTTGTCATTTCCTCTTGTAGCTACATATCTGGTATCACTGTCTGGCTGAAGAGGTTACGGTTCGGTATATTATAGTGTAAAAAGTAGCTTTCTAAACCGAATGTCTGCTACACCTGAGTAAAGATAAGTCAGCAGCAACCATCTCTCCTCTTTTTGGTGTATGGCTGAGGTTCAAAGGATTTTGATGTCCCACAACTTTTTCTTGTCAGAGAATTCCTTCATGGTCATTTGCTTACTGTAGCCTGGTTGGAGTCCTTCAAATTTACTTTGATCAGCAGCAGTAGCTTTTCTTACTGCTGAAGCATTTCTGCGCTGTATTCAGCAGTTTGTTTCACCTCCAAATGGTCAATTTTGGCGGTGGTTTTTAATGTCTTTTCAGTTTTAAAAACCAGAGAGATTTCTTGGAGTGAAACGTGCATTTGGCTTTGACGGAATACTTCTGAATCACAAAATAATTTCGTACAAAACTTTCTGAGGACATTTCTGCTTTTAAAATGTCTACTGGAATATTAGGTCGTTACACAAAGTTTTGTCGGTTTTATTACCGCAACAACGAGACTCCATATCGTTGCTGAACGTGGAGTTTATTAATCAAAGTCAGTTCCATTACAATCAGCACGGTTCTGCCAAAGAGTTACGAGCTGATTTATACCTTTTTGAAGAATATCTGGATTTCTGGAGTCGATAAACTGTTGGAAGGCAGGTTTCAGTTGCTGCTTGGTTGGACGATTTCATACGGAGGAAGGTGTCGAGGTGTTGGAAAAGGTGGTAGGTAGTCTGTGGAAGAAAGGTCTGGTGAATAGGCTGATTGAGGGAGAACTTCATACCCCGACCTGTCCGGTTTCTGAAGAGTCATGAGGTTGAGCATTGTCGTGGAGCAGGATTGGGCCTCTTAGACTCCCCAATGGCGGCCGGCTGTCGTTGAGAGAGTTTCTGATGAACTATGTTTAATTCACGACAGTACCTTTCAGTTGTGATGGTTTTGCTAGGTTACAAGAAGCTATAGTGGATGATGCCAGTTGCAGTCCACCAGACAGTGACCATGACCTCCTTTGGGCGAAGGCTGGGTTTTGGAATGCGGTTAGGCGCCTTGTCTCTGTCGAGCCACTGCGCTGATCGTTTGCGATTGTCGTAAAGGATCCATTTTTCATCACATGTAATGATTCGGTCAAGAAATGGATCGTTTTTGTTTCTTATCACAAGCAAAGAGCAGATCGCCAATCGACGATTTCGTTGTTGTTCATTCAACTCGCGAGGCTCCCTCTTGTCGAGCCTTTCGCCTGGCCGATTGCGTCAAGATGCCGGGAAACAGTCGCAGTGCTTAGGTCAAGCTCTCCAGCAACCTCTCGCGCTGTTTTTCTTGGATCGGCTTCAACTGAGGCCTTCGGACGGTCAGCATCACGGCTGGAAGGACGTCCGCTACGCTCCTCATCTTCGAGGCTCACATCTCCTGATCGAAACTTTGCAAACCACCGTTGTACTGTCCGCTCATTAGCTGTGTCCTCGCCCGATGCCTGCTTGATGTTGCGAGTTGCCCCTCTCGCTTTGTGGCCTGGTTTGGACTCGTGAAGGCACGAAAATCTTTTCTATCCCTGCTTCTCTCAGAACCCCGAAACTAATATCCATTTTATGATTTTTAAAAAGGTTTTTTTGCATAATGTTATCCAAAGCACAGGCTACAATATATAATTTATCTACATACACCTTCACAAGTATGCAGAAAATGAACCCCAAATTAACATAATAACAGAAACCGACAAAACATTGTAACGACCTAATACAAAAGTGCCGTGATATTTCCTCTCCAGGAGCCGTAGTATATTCACTACACTACAATGATATCCCACTGCCTATACTTTTATGGTCTTCCTGCAGGTGTGCCAATTTCTGATTGCTAGCATGACCAATCACAGTGTACTATATCAACACGTGACCGGGGAATTTTATCTTTACTCACGAGATGCGATTCTATCAGATTTTGTGGACCACGTCCAATATTCGCGGTTTTTCACTCTTCGCGGGTGCTCAAGGGACGTAACCCCTGCGAATACCGGGGGACAACTGTGCTGTATGTCTAGATACTTATCTGGAAATGGTTACTACAATTCTAACCCCTAATTCTTCTGTTAAACAACATCTGAAAAAAAACTGATCAGCTCAAATAATCAATTTTTAAAACCATGACCAACCACAACATAGGTTCTCGGACTTCTATGATTAATTAAGTATTGTAGTGCCATTAACAAAGGCCGCTGTGGTTATCAACTCCAGCAACAGCTGTTTACCTTTCCAAGGCAGAAGTCATGTGGCTCTTATCACAGTACGCTCCAAACAGTCACCCCTTATACTGAGCTGGGTTAGGTATTGTCTATAAGAGAAAGAGGATCCCAACATTGGCAGCTTGTCACCCAGCTCGTTAATATTTTAAAGGACAATTACTTGAATTATCAGTTCCTGATCAGTCAACACACAACATTACTAAGAATAAATGATTATGCAAAATAAAACAGAGAAAAGACTTTCTGTGTCATGAAAATCGGACTCTAATATTATGCTAAGATTGGAATGTGCAAACATACGCATATTCTACAATCAGAAGGACAAGTCGGCGGTTAGCAGAGTGAGTTCGTTTATAGGTCGCCTGTTTATTCTCCCTCTTCCATGTTTTATTGTGTTGACGGAGCGATTTTAATCCCGTCCTTAATGAGCAGTTAGCGAGAACGTCTAACCGGGGTGCAGTTAGTGGGTGCTCCATCATGAAAGTGGTGTATGCGCGTTTTTTTAAAGAAAATTACGGTAGATAAAAGAAAAAAAAAAAAGATCTTCATTTCAATGAACATAACCCAGGTCACAGGGTTATTGGGTGCGATACCGAGGAGACGACGCCAGTCTTTTGTAATGGGTTTCGAGTCTTATGAAAATTAGAGCAGCAGCCACCTGGCTGCTGGAAAGACAGCTAAGAGAGCTAATGCTTATTTTATTATTATTTATAGTTGATTATTGATGAGGATTAATTTTACATAATTATTGACTGGTTTAATATTTATTCAAAAGTGTGTTTTTATCTCTTCGTGATTTTTTTAAAAGCACCATCAACCGATGACACTTAGCATCTGGCCTGGGACCAATTGATATTAGTATTAATTGGCATCGCTTTGAAAATATGTTTGAAACAATTGCAGAACCAAGAAGAGCTACTGCCAACATTTTAAGCAGAGTTCTCTCCCTCTCTCTCTCTCTACTGACGTCATCTCTCTCTGTACTGACGTCATCTCTCTCTCTGTATTGACTCATCTCTCTCTGTACTGACGTCATCTCTATCTCTGACGTCATCTGTCTCTATTGCTCTCTCTCTCTCTCTCTCTTGACGTCATCTCTCTCTCTCTCTCTCTCTGTAGACGTCATCTCTCTCTCTTCTCTCGTCTGACATCATCTCTCTCTCTCTCTCTCTCTCTCTCTCTCTCTCTCACTCTCTCTTCTCTCTCTCTCTCTCTAACAACTGTGGGGCTCGTCCATAAGATAATTAATAAAAGAGAATATTTTTTTCGTGGAAACTGTTTTGCCCTGTTAACAGAAGTGAGAAAATAAACCCCTTCATTTTCTTGTGTACCTGTGCATCTCTTGAAAATCATATGCCTGTTATTCTCGTGCATCTTTATGCATTAATATACTGACTTATGTGTGAAATATGGTTACCAGTTTGTAGAAAAAATAGTAGCCATAACAACAGATGCTTTCTTCAACTTGACGTGATTCAGCTTAGACATTTTACTAAAGATTCTCATTTTTGTCAGATGTCCTGAAGACCTCGATGTCGGGCAAGTAGATCGCAAAGAAAGAAATTAAAGATTGCATTTGGACATTTTAAAAAAAGGGGGTGATAAGCTTAGTTTTAGTTCTTCGACATTTCTTTTTTAAGTCTGCAATATAGAGCACTGGAGCTTTAGGAAATGTCTGGCGTAGACTCGTCTGCCATTTATTAAGTTCGTAAGCTGTTTGCTAAAACTGCCCGCCTCATTTGAATCCCTCGGATTCAGATTAACTTTCTGGCACCGTATCTGCTTCACAAGATAACATCGTTAACCTTCTCAAGTAAACTTCGCTCGACTCTGTACGACGATCAAAATGCTCGTGGAATCTGACACGGAGCTGTCATTATGCTTTCTCTTGGATTCCATGCTGAAGTACGCACATATATGACGCACAGAGGAAAGTCATAAATCACTGAGCACAATTCTGACGCACGGTGCTTGTTTTTGCGGCCATTTTGACAGGGAAACCGTGAGAAATTTTAATTCGCTAAATTTTCTTTCAGATCAATGCTACCGGCCGAGTTATTAGCTACAGGGCAAAATGTGTGGTTCTATTAATGTCATCCGGCCTCGCATGCGCTCGGATTCTACTAAAAATATTCCCAGAAAGCAATGCTCCGGAAGCTTTATAACGTTCAGAGGATATGATATATTTCCTTCTTAAACAAACCCCAAAGAAAGGAGAAAAACGAGGCAAATGTTCGAACTCGGTGAAACAGTCATTCTCATGCAACGGAAATATAAGCCAGAGAAGGGTCCATCGAAATCGCATCGACTTGGCTGCAAGAAACTCCTTGCGTCTGGTAGGTATAAACCGTTCCAAGAGGCGTGCTCAGCGAATGGCGGCACACGCACAAAACGGTATTTAAATGATTTAGAACAACGTTCCTTATTACGTACTCTTTTATTATAAACAAGTTAAAATATATATCAAACACGCATGCAGAAGGCGTGAGAAAGAAAATGAAGGATTTCATGCCAAGAGTAGCGGAGCCGATGCAAAAATTGTTGTGTGAAATTGGTGTTGAGGAGGACTTTGAGTTTTCGCCAAGAGCTGGAAACAAACAACCACCTGTCCGTTAATGAAACCAGTAGGGAGCCAGGCGGGGGGGGGCGGGGCCAAGCAGACAGTCGTGGTGGACGAGACAGCAAGAATACGCTCAAGGTGATGCGGTAACCATCAGCAGCACACCTTTGAATTGCTTTCCCGTCCCCGAGCGCAGTACCACGTAGTAGGTGTCGACCCTTGGGTGACGGATCACGACGATCTCGTCCGTCTCCTCGAAGGTCGACTTCCATTTGGCGCGGCTCAGTTTCCGGTGCTTGTGGGGGTGGACGTAGAGGTTCGCGTCCCCTTCGCCGTGCAGCGTCATGATGCGGAGAACCCTGTGCTTCTCGCTGACCGGCAAGCGAAAGACGATCTCCTCCCCGTCGGCAGCCCGCAGGTTCGCGACCGAGGAGTTCACGTGGATCGTCCGGTAATGCTCCGACATGTCGCACACTGCGATTCCGACCGCGTCGAAAGCGTCCACCACCGGTTGAAGTTCGAAGCCGATGTCGTAGGCGGCCTTCGCCACGTCGCAGGCGCCTTCGCTGAAATTCGTCTCCGGATGCCAGTAAAACCTGTTGGCGTGCACGAACATCTGGAAGACCTTCTTCACGCTCCAGTCCTGAGCTTTGGCCAGGAGGCACGCGGCCCTGTTGTAAACCCCGCTTAAGTAGTGAACGTCCAGCGACTCGGCGAACTGCGATGCGTGTACGATGGACATGCCGTCTTTGGACTGGTTGCAGAGGTACCGAGTGGGATCCTTGCTGATGTCGTTCCCCGCTGTCCAGTCGTTCGTCCCGCGCTCAAAGTACTCGGCCGCCTCTCCTGCAAGATCGGAAAAGGCTTCGTTGATTCCGCCCGACTGTCCCTTGTATATCAGGTCGGAGTGCATCTCCGTGAAGCAGTGAGAGACTTCGTGGGCTACCACGTCCAGGCCAACCAATGGGAACCAGCCGTCTTTGCCATCGCCAAACGTGAAGTTCCTTCCGTTGTACATGGCCATGATTCTGTCCTGCCCGTAATGTACCCGTATAACGATCGGCGGCCGGTTCACAGGCGGCACCTTAACGTACTCGTAGTACATTCGATAAACCAGTTTCCCGAAATACAGGGCATCATCCGCAGGAGAATAGGCCCCGTTCACTTCATCTTTGGCCCCGTTTTTGCAGTCGAATCTGAATCCCTTCTCATTGTTCAAATACTCTTGGCCGGCAAGGTTGATTACCCGCACGTAGCTGTTCTCCATGACACACACATCGCCTTTCTTAGCCACTTCCAGGAAAGGCAAAAGGAAGCCGTATTTGTATTGCCCCACTTTGGTATTGCCCCCAATCCCAGACACGTGGTGATACGTGGTATGCATGCTCCACTGCCGCAGAACCTCGCCGCTCTTCGCGTCAACTATCACGCACGGCCTATAGCTCTTATCGCCAGTCTCCGCGTAGAAAACGACCTGGTACGCGAGCACAGCTACTCCGCGGTGGAGGTAGATGGTCAGCTTCGGCTCTTCCTCGCTAACCCGCACCCCGGCGCCTTGGAGATGGGTGACCGTCTTGGCGACTCGCTGGGCCTTCTCTGGAGTCAGGGCGGGTTCCGTGTCGGCCACGTCCTCGGAAATCCCCTCGACAAACCTACCCGTCGCCTGTCCGGTGAAGCGGTGCGTGACGCGGTCCTTCTCGGCCGTGAGCGTGGCGTCGAAGACGGGGATACCTCTGAAAGTTTCCTGGTACCTGATCACCTCTGTGCCCTGAACCGTAGCTGCCGCGTCGGTCCCTTTGATATCCGTTTCATCGCCAAGCCCCAGTATATCCCTGACGTTAACGGCTGGGTGGTCCTTTTCACGTTCTCCGCAAACTCGACCGGTCTCTCCCTGTACCTGAGAAATATCTCACGGGCATCCTTCCAGTCGGCAGCTCTAAGCCCAGCCGGCAAAGCTAAAAAGGAACAAGGCCACTGTAAAACATCGACCCCTGTTATCTCACAGCGGAAAATATCCCCCCTTAACTTTTATGGGCTTCTATAAGAGAAATTTGGCGTGTTCCTTGGCACTCTCCATCCCTCGTATTTTTCCAACATCAATGCCAAGCGCGTTCGGTTCTCTCTTTCTTTTGATCATCTGACTACAAGAAAGGTTGGAGGCATAAGCTCCTGCATCTATATATTACTAATACTCTGATCTTGTATGTATGTATGTATGTATGTTCCCGAAACTCCGTCTAAACGGTGCACGAAAGCGCTATAATTTTATGGACACCTTACTCTCCATCCGACTGCGGTGTGCAGTAGCAAGTTTCGTTTAAATCGGGCAATTATTAAGACTTTTGTAATTATTACTAGCAAACCGTGTGTTTGAATTTAGCGGCTGCTTTGTCCTAATTTATCGAGAACGAGGAAAGGCCGATCCTAATTGGTCAAGAGCAGTGACGAAGAACGGGCCAGGCCGATCCTAATTGGTCAAGAGCAGTGACGTAGAACGGGCCAGGCCGATCCTAATTGGTCAAGAGCAGTGACGTAGAACGGGCCAGACCGATCCTAATTGGTCAAGAGCAGTGGCGTAGAACGGTCCAGGCCGATCCTAATTGGTCAAGAGCAGTGACGTAGAACGGGCCAGGCCGATCCTAATTGGTCAAGAGCAGTGACGTAGAACGGGCCAGACCGATCCTAATTGGTCAAGAGCAGTGACGTAGAACGGGCCAGGCCGATCCTAATTGGTCAAGATCAGTGACATAGAACGGGCCCAGACCGATTATAATAGGTCAAGAGCAATGACGTAGAACGCGACTAGTGGTTATTTTGAATACATCCTGAGCGTCCTTTGTTCTAATTTAATATCCTGAAACCGATAACGAGGCCAGGCCAGGCGGAACCTAATATGGCAACAGCAGTGACAGAGACTGAAATCGAGAACGAGGCTACTATGGCTGCTCAAGCGGGCGGTCATTTTGACTACCTCGTGGCGTCAGGTGGTTATAGGCGAGTGTGCAGCAACAAGATTTATTAAGACTTTTGTAATTATTCCCAGCAAATATATAGTGCGTTTTAATTTAGCGGTTGCCAAGAATGTTGTGATTAAACGGGTACTCCATTAAACAATGACTCCTGATGTAAATGCTCAACTCTTACATAAAATTAGAGTTTGATCACTCGACAATATTAAAACTGTTTCGTCTTTTTGTCATCAACCGCTGTCACATTGGGAACCCGAGAGGATGGGGCATCTATAACGGTGTCTAGATTTACTGAATGTTGTGAAATGATCCCGAATTTCCATTTCTTTACCGTTCTAAACTAACGTTGTGTTTGAACAGTTGTCTTCCTGTTTGTCGTTTGTCATTTATGTATATTTCTTTCTAAAAAAATACAATTCCTTATGTGAAAAAAGCATTGAAACGGCCGCATTCCTTTACTTTCTGTATGGTCTTATCGATGTGTGTTTGGTACAGAACAAATACCGGTCAGGCTGGCTGTGCTCGAAACCGGGTAGCACCGTGAGGTCGACGTCTCCATCAAACTGGTACATGCTACATGAACATGGGCCGCTCAGGGAATATAACAAAATACTTTTAAAGGTGAAAATATTCGTCACAAAAATCCATTTTTGTAGAGGTGAAAAAAAAAAAAAGAGAGAGAGAGAGAGAAAGAGAGAGAGAGTAGAGAGAGAGAGAGATGATGAGAGGGAGAGAGAGAGAGAGAGAGAGAGAGAGAAAGAGAGAGAAGTGAGAGAGAGAGAGAGAGATTGACAGATATTTCTGGAATAAATGGAAAAGTTACGATGACATCCATGCAATACTTTCTTTTTTTAAAGGTGAATGCAGCGATTTATCGTGGATGTATTTTCTTCTTCGGAAAGAAAAAGGAAGTGAAAGCGATCTTTGAAGCTTTATACCAGGCTGTAAGAACGTGTTCATAGTGCTACACCGCCAAGATAAAACAGGCACCTGCATTCTGAAATCACGAGCTGATGTTCTGGAAGACGTGCGCGCTATTTGACGCCACCAAGTATATTGCATTATGGGAAGCTTTTTTTTTTAAGCTTAAAAAATCGGCAGATGGAAACAGTTCTCTCTCTGTGTGTCTCTGTGTGCGTGTGTGTAATACCGTCATCTCTCTCTGTATTGACATCATCTCTCTCTCTCTCTCTCCTCTCCTCTCTCTCTCTCTCTCTCTCTCTCTCCTCTCTCCTCTCTCTCTCTCTCTGTCTGTCTGTCTGTGTGTAATACCGTCATCTCTCTCTGTATTGACATCATCTCTCTCGCTCTCTCTGTCTGTGTGTAATACCGTCATCTTTCTCTCTCTGTCTGTGTGTAATACCGTCATATCTCTCTGTATATTATAACGTCATCTCTATCTGTGTATAATAACGTGATCTCTATCTCTGTACTGATGTTATCTCTCTCTGTGTGTAATAACGTCATCTCCCCCCCTTCCCATCTGCGATGATGTGGGATGGGAGGTAGGGGTGTTACCAAACTTTGGTACAAAACCTTATTAAACGGGCGAGACCAAGAAGAAATATGTTTATACGTACCGACAATGAAAAGCGCACAGAGACGCTGCAGCCCAAAACAGACCGCCATGGCGACGCCCTGAGGAAAGTTGTCGGACGAGGAGATAATTAGAGAGTATCCGGGGTGA
>JACATO010001758.1:0-47070 GCA_018389105.1 Nautilus pompilius | reverse complement strand
GATCAAGGAAAGCTCATATAGCAAATTCTCCTTGCAATTTGATGAATCGTGTGACGTAGCCAGTTGTGCTGTTCTCCTTGGGTTTGGTCCATTACGTCCACCAGGACAAGATCAAAGAAGAGTTCCTATTATGCGAGGATCTGCTGACAACCACTAAGGGAGAAGATGTCTTCAATCTCATCAACAGTTTCTTTACCAAGAATGGATTGGATTGGAACAGCGTTCAACAGGTAGGGAGAGAAAGTCTAATTAGTATAAATACAATGAATTACATGGCATATAGTCATACAGTTTTATTTATTGTACAAATAGCTGTAGTGTAGCTAATATTTTGTACAGTTTAATCCATTCTTTTTCTTCTTTCTCTTCCATCCCTTTTTTGTTGTTGTTTACTCATTCTTTTTTTCTGTTTATTCTTTTCTCAATTTTTTTTGTTTTCCTTTTTCACGTTTTCTTTCATAGTTTTCTTTTCTTTTTTTCTACATTTTTTTGCTTTTCTTTTCCCATTTTCTTATTTTTCCTTTTTATTTTCTCAATTTTTTTTCTCTTTTTTCCGTTTCCTTTCTTAATTTTTCTTTCTGTCTCCTCTCTCTCTCTCTCTCTCCTCTCTCTCTCTCTCTCTCGCTCTTGCTTTCTTTCTTCTTCTTCTGCCAACTGACACAATCTATAATCCAGGTCTCTGTCGATGGAGCACCGTCGATGATGGGTGGTTATCGTGGATTACGGGGCCTCATACAAGTTGTGATCCAGAAATTTCTGTAGATCATTGCATCATTCATCGGTACTCTCTTTGATCGAAAAGCCTGCCTGGTAATCTGAAGTTAGCGTTTGAAGATGTGTTGAAAATAGTCAACTTCATCAAGTCCAGGGATGTGAATTCGCGCATTTTCAAGGAGCTGTGCAAAGAAATGGGAGAGCAGTATCAAGTTCTGCTCTACCACACCGATGTTCGCTGGTTGTCACGAGGCAAGGTTGTACGTCGAGTCATTGAGCTCCGAAAGGCTATTCAAGGATCTCCTTTTGCTACCAAGTTCACTGATAAGGAGTGGCTTGCTCGACTTTGTTACTTGGCCGACATATTTGTGGAGCTGAACAGTGGTAATCTGCAACTCCAGGGCCGAACCACGACTGTCATTGATGCCCATCAAACTGTGACTGCATTTCTGGGGAAACTGAGACTCTGGATTCGGCGCTTGGAGAAAGGAGTGATAGCCCAGTTCCCCACCCTAGACCAGTTTGTTGAGGAAAATAGTCAGGATACTGGATCACTTCTACAGACCATCAACAAAGAGATGAGCGACCATTTGAAGGGGCTTGAAACAAGCATGCATCACTACTTTCCAGAGGGTGACCAAGAAACAGCCAGTCTTCAGTGGATCATTCATCCCTTCTCTGTACCTGATGAGGCCATTCATGATAATGATTTCGCTGCAAAGGAGGAGTGGATCACAATGCGAGCCAATGAAGCCTTGAAAATCGAATTCCAAAACCAAAATGCAGATTCCTTTTGGATTTCACGACTAGCTGACTCGCCAACTCTGTCCAAAAGAGCCTTGAAGTTGTTGGTATCATTCTCAACAACGTATCTCTGCGAGAAGGGGTTCTCAACTGTGCTGGGGATGAAAACAAAAAAGAGGACTCACTTGGATGTTGCGAACGATGCCAGGCTGGCACTTTCAACCACGAAACCAAGGATTCCTCAACTAGCTTCAAGCAGGCAACTCCATCCATCCCACTGATGTTCTTGACATCTTTGGCAATAGTCATTAGAGATGCACAATGTTCAAATACAATAAATAAAAGAAAATACTCTAGTGTTTTAATTTAGTCATATATATCAATGTTGACAACATTTTGTGAAAGGGGTAACATGCTTAATGTGGCATGCTAAATTGGGTAACAAGCTGAAAAAGTTTGGGAACCATTAGTTTAAAGGGATGATGATGACTGTCTGTCTCCAGTCCAGTCAGTGATGCACCACAGACCTGGTCTACCTGTGGCTGTAGGAGGCAGAGAGGCTGGATGCTCACTATTTGACATACAGTTTTGATGATATTTATGTTTACTTTGGAAATAAGAATTCCTCAGTGAATCTTTTATTAGTTAGATTGCATTACAATATTAACACTTGTATTTAATATAATTATATCAAAGAATGGATGGTGGTTCTGTTTTTATATTCTAAGAGAATATTTATACATCATCAACATTTATTTTTAATGTTTCTTTTCATTTGTTTCCAGCTGGTGCCATTGTTCTGGTTGGTGCTCTACTGTTGGGCGGAGTTGACTTGTATTTTGTCATAACCAGTTGTAAAAAAAGAAGTAAGTGAAGTTACATTTTCCTTCTTTTCACAACATTTAGTTTGTTTGTTTGATTTTTATCTGTCAGTGTATATACACACATTGAAATCTGATGAATGATTTTACCTCTGTTTTACTTATTTACATTAAATGTATTTTTAAATAACTTTTTGATATAATTCCAATAGAAGTCTGTGACCATCAGTCAAGTCTACATTTCAAAATGGAATGGAAAGATAGTAATAATTTGTTTAAAAACTAATTAAAGAAAGTGTAAAAACTTAAGATTGAATAGAGTTTACTAGTGAGACATTCAACCCAACACCAGACCAATGTCTTGATTTCACTCACTCCAAAAACATCTATTTTAATTACTTAAAATTCCATTATATCGTCTTCCAGTTGACAAAATTAACACAAACAACAAGAAATCCTTCATTTAGGGTCAACAAATATTTTGTTTCACTTTTTAGATTCCTCTCAGCTTTTGACTAGCAAATACTATTTACAAATTTGTCACGAAGCATAATGATATAATAAACGGATCTCCTTAATCCGGATTAACCACTAAACCTAATAGAACATTTTATAACAATTAATTTCCGGTTACCTGCAAAGAATATTTAAAATATTATAGTTTTTTATAGCTTCGTATTTTACAAATTGTTTTCTTATGGTTTGATTTGGTTATTTAAGTGTAAAAATTTAGTCAGTCTATATGCCGCTCTTTCTTAACATAGAAACTGTTTACCTTTTTCATCTGATTTTTAAATTAATTGCCTGAGAGGAGGAATTTGTCACATGTTGATACACTTCTCACCATATTTGAGTGGTTGGTTCTTTGTTAAGGGGATGAAATGAGAAAGAACTGGCAGCTTCCTCTTTATAATATTGAAACAGTTCTTTTTTTTTCCAAGTATAAGGTGTGTGGTGGCCTAGCACATTTATCTGGCCTTTATGCAGCAGCACCAATCTAGAGACAAATATTAAATAATTTTTTATTATTTGCAGAGGTTTTTTCAAAAATCTGCCCAGATTCTAAGAAAAATAGGTATGTAACAGTATTTGATAGATGGCTGGCTCTATATGTGTGTTCACGTTTTTTCTTGCCTTCTTATCTAGCAGTGCATAGTAACTGATGCTGAATCTGGGTTTTCTCCCACTTTAAAGAATTTTCCTAAAATAAAGGTTTCTCACTGAGCACAGGACTTTATCTATAGCTGCAGTCAGCTTCATTGATTTTACCCTCGAGTAAGGTTTGAAATACGCATTAAATTTAGAAAGTACATGATTTTAACACTTCATGTGATATACAAATAAAAATTTTACACAAATTTCTATAAATAAATAGTATTATATGATGACTTTATAATAAATAATCTCTCTGACTATCAAAAAAATGTAATTATCGACAGTGTAATTATAATAGTACTATAGTTGAAGTAGCGTGTTACTAAAGTTGGCTTGTGATATTGTACAGGTTGTAGTCATAATAAGTTGAACATCACAGAAAGCTGAATTTATCTTTCATTTATAGATTTTACCATCATCATCACTTTGAAATGGGCTACCGAGTAGGCATTCATTTATTTCCAGAGGAATGTGGCAGCCAAAGTATTTCCACATTTACTCAGGGTCAGATAAATGTCTGTCAAAATATGGTTTATATGCAGTATTACTGCCATCTTTCACTGTTCATCAAATAATTTTTCTATTTAGGGGTAACATTGTACACCAACATCCTGAATGTGTAGCCACTGTCAGTGACATGCAACAATCTCTGCTGCTGTATCAGCTGAGAATGTCACTTTCCCTGACACCTGAGTATTTGCTCTTGTATAAACTTTGTAATACTTGCGTGAGTTTATTGATGAAAGCCATTGGCAACAAATTTGAATATAGTTAATCACCTTAGTTGGCACAAATTTGTAGATCCCTTGAAAAATGGAAGTCTCTAGTCTTCAAAGATGAGAAACATTTACCTTTTCTATTGTCCTGGTGCACATTGGTAGAGCCAGTTTTCATCTTCAGTCTGCTATTAAGCACAGCAGATTTGGACCATTTGATGGATGTCTGCCAGTTACATGTTCATCTTGATTAATTAAGGAATTCTCAACTGCATTTGTCATATAATACAGGAAAATGGAGTAGCATGCCATGCATACAGAACACATTTAACTTGGAAAGGCTTGTGGTGGACTGCGTTTGCATCCCTGAACCTAGCAGAGCCCAGATAGGAATCCTATTGTGAGTATCCTGATGGCCAATTGAAGGCTAAACAACTGAGACCAACGAAGAGCAGCGATCAAAAGAATACATTCATAAGGAAATCTGGACATCGTCATGCTGATGATGTAATGGATTTTAACACTATACAATACACAAAATGCTCCAACTTTTTCTTTTATTAAATGTGATATTAAGAAAAGACGCAGGATTCAGCATGAAAAGATCACTGATTCTCACCCCCACATAAGAGCAGATAACCTTATCCATAACTAAGGATTACTTTGCATTATCAATTATTTGTAGAATGAAAAGGTTTAAGTCACCTTTTGGCAGCATTTTAAATAAAATTTCATGGTTTCATTTTCTCTTTGATTTTATATGATGCACTCAGATGTTGAAAACTGAAATATTTTGGTGCGCTCTTATTCAGTAATTATTAATTCACCTTTGAGGATATCTCAGCAGCTTCCTAGATAAACTGATCAACAATGCAGAAGTATTGTGACATGGATTTACTAATGTATTAAAGATGAAACATTTGCATGCAAATCAAAATTGATCATAAACATTGACTTTACATTGTTTATTTTGTGTGATGTCTGGAATGGTTTAATGCATTTAGTGATGTCATGATATCAGTGAAATACTCACTTCTCATTTTTCTAGTTTCATGACCTTTACACAAATATAATCAGTTTGCTTTTATAGTCATGTAAAGTAGAGCGCCATACTAGAAAGATGTCACCTTTAGAATGCTTTCTCTAACATATCACAGTCTGCATTCCACTGGTTTGGATTCAACAAACATAAACAGCCATCAGCAAAATGAAGGCTGAATTTACTTCCTTCAGAGAAGGGAAACTGGTTCCATTTAACCAGAGTACAGTTTACATGAGCGCTATCAGGCACCAATCTCCCTCTGTGCTATCATGGTTCTAACGGGTGTAGAATACCGGACACAACCAATTCCGCACAGTCGAGCAGGAGGAATGTTACTTTGACCTGTCACAATGCCTTCAAGACCAACAAGCCCAGGGAGAACTGTTGTATCAAGCCTACTATGTAATGAAATGTGTATCATTGAAGTCAATCCTGCTGTCGCAGTCCAAGTCAGGTATTTTATGAACTAAAGCAGTCTCTGTCAGAATAACCTGATAATACTGTTAAGCCAGGTAGAGCAGCTAAATTGGTGGCTACATCTGGTCTGTTACCTAGCTATGGTTACTTATTGCTGCTCCTTGATAAGTTGTTGTTGAACTCAGTCCCAGCAGCCCTTCAATCATTATAAAAGCTGCATACCTCCAGCCTTGTGTTGACAGAGTTGAAGGACCATAGAAGACACTTAATACAAAATAACCTTATCTGGCTGGGACTGTATGCACAGGGCTGTAGCTGAATACCGTACCAAACTATCCACATTATTAATGACTACATGTATGAATGGTGCAATTCACGTGTTTCTTGTGGTTTTTCTATCACATTGTAATGAACCTTCAGTTGGAATTGTTATGGTAGTGATTGCAGGTTCTTGTACATGGCAAACACATCCATTACTTAGGTTTTTAGTTGCTTCCTTTTGTCAAGTAGATCAGTTTGTGCTGAACTAAGTCTAAGTAGCCTTTAAAATGGTCGGTCAACAAATTATGTCAAACTGGTCTTACAAAATTCTGCATATTTACATTTCAGGTAAATATGAAATGCTTAATGATATTTCTTGAACGAAAGCTTCACAGGAGAATCAAGTACCTTCAGACCAGCATTGTCTCTACAGGCTGGGAGTGGCAATACTTCCATTGTCTTCATGTTGTAGGTTGTCTTCACTCATTTTCTTAATTAACTTGTATTTCAATAAGCTCGATAGAAATGTACATTGTGCTGTTTTAACTTAAATTCTATACTTTTCTTCCTATACATTTGGTTTATTAAATAAATGGGATTACTGTTACCAGCCTTATCTATTTTTGTCTTGGGTACTAGAAGGGAACTTTCTCAATCAGTGCACTATTTGGAATCTGGTTTAAATATGATTAATTAATTTACAAAAAACCTTTGTCCAAATCATGACTGTTCAGGAAAAAATCAGCTGCTGGCTAGTAGTAACACATCACATCCATTCCTTCCAGTCGCAGGATTGTATAGGAGCATTAAATCAGCTTGGATTCCTTTACAATTCAGGTCAGGAATTGGGGCCAGAAGCTTAGCCTGGTGTTCAGATCAGCTACTGTACCAAGGTGCAGCAGTCAAAAGATGGTATTCAGAATGAGGAAAAGCCACATTGTGGAGGTCATCAAACCCTGTTGGCCAGTTGTGGTAGTGTGAACACTCATGGTTCTTCACAGGAACGCAGCAATTTGTTAATGATGCTGATGAAAGATTTGTTCCTTTTCTTTTTCATGAAACTGAAAAAGGAAGTTGGATCTTTAGGAGAGCGACTGTTGCCCATGAGGCCTGATGCTGCAGGAACTGACAGCCATGGCCTGAGAGACTGAAGAGGAAGAAAAACCAAATGTAAAAGATAGTTTTGCTCTATCTAAGATACTTAAACATCAGAAAGATGTATAAATCAGTCTCAACATCGTTTTTTATTTTATTTTCTACTAATTATCCATGACCATCACATGAAGAAATCAGCCAAAAATGTTGGCCACTTTAGACCATTTCTAGCTGGATCTTGTGCTATTATCCATCATTCGTCCATTCACATCTGTTAATTAACAGGTGTTTATCTCATTTTTGCTGTCAGCTGTTTTTATTTGTTGAAGCTCACTGATGTAACTTTCCCTCAAAAGACAAAATATAATCTATATTTTCTGTGGTTGCATTGATCAGCTCTGTTTCTGTAACCAAAATTATTCACCAGTACGTGGTCAGAATATTCCAGTATTCACAAGTGGTCCAGTTTGAAGATATGAGAAGAAATGCAATTCAAAAAATAAATAGCAACAAAAGAATTGTTTTCACTAACATTGAGAAAATGAGAAAATTCCAGCTCTCTCCGATCTTTGATAATACAGTGGCTTTCTTTGCATCAAACTCCTCTGCCACATGTTGATGATGAGGGGATAGAAACTGTTCACTGTGGAATTGTAAACTCCTACTACCAGCTGCATCCATAATTGGTATAGCTTTTGTAAGCCAGGCATATTGGAATTGTGAAAACCTATAGCTGATGAAGAATCTGTTTAACATACCTTTATTGAAGTAACAACAAGTTTATTGTTGTTGTATAATAATTGAACTCAAAACTGGAATTTACCAGTATCACAACAAAAAGTGTGATGTTCAATATATATAATAGTTATGATTGAACATGGCAGCTTGGCTATGTGAAGGGAGCATTAACTGTTAGGGAAATGAGGCTTATTATTATGCATTGTCTTTTATCCTGTCCTGTTGTACTGTGATTTATGTTGAAGTGTAGATGAGCAGGAGTATCATTCTGACACTAAAAATGACAAAAAGACATAACCACAAAGAGCCAAACAGTTCAGGTGTAAAGCAAATGTTTTTATTTTGAATATGGATACCAAATGAAGGTCAAGGGTTAGTTTCCTGTCAAATTAGAAATAATTAAGCTAATAATGAACCGATGTTTCAGCAATGATTCACAATCCTCATCCTCAGGTTTTTGTACTGTTGTGAAGTCAAACAATATTAATTTGTGAATGATTCTACAGCCCTGTTGTTTTCATCTTAAATCCAGTAGAAATAGCACATCTGAATCTCTCTACTTGTGTGACAAATATAGTATTCTATAAAATAAATTAAACTGTTTCATAAAAATACTGCCTAAAGAAATGTTGCCAAAAAGATGAATGTTTATGGTGCTGTACATTTGTAGTTTTAGGTCACTCTGGCTAAAAATAATTCTTTAGCGGTTTAGAGCAAGATAATAAAACGATTGGGGTAGAAAGCCACTGATCCATTAAAATTGAATCTGCTGTTGATACCCATCCAGAGGCAATCCCTGATCTGTGATCTTTTCTTCTCGGTTCTCATTGCTGACTTTCCATCAAATTTCACGTCATTAGAGGCATCTTCAGTCAGAAGTGATCTCCGTGTAAGTGCCATCCATCACATTGGAATCAAAATAGACCTTAACAGGTTTTCAAGCCGTCAGTGGTAATTCATTTTAAAATGGGCATCTTTTTGTTGTTTTCCTCAATGCTCTTCTTCACTTCCAAACTCATATCTGACTTTCAGTTGCAGAAGAATACCGATGAATGGTATTGCAGGTCTCAGGAACCCTAAGATTTGATGGCTCCAGATTCTGTAAAATTAACTATTTAACCTCTACGAATATAAAACAGGAATCAGTTCTGTGTTGAGTTTTAAGTTTCAGTTCTTCTCTTTTTTTCACGTTTCTCATTTTTAAATAAAATATTTTAATTAATAATAATAATAATAATAATAATAATAATAATAATAGTAATAATAATTCAGCATAATTTAAAAAGATCCCAAAAAATTGGATCAAATAGAAAACTGAATCCTGTGCCTACGAATGGCGGCCTCTCCAATAATTTTCGTCCTTCTAAATTCGGGACATTTTCCTGAAATGATTTCTGGAAGAAAGGAAACCACTTTTATAAAACTGCTATTTGTCACTGATTCTCAGAACCCAACAGGCAGAATTCTTTGTTTCCAATAGAATTCAGTAAGTGAATTGGCGTAAAATGTACAAAAATAATCTGTGATGTTCTGTTATTATTTGTCATTTATTTATATTGATGCTGATAAAATATTCTCAGGTCTCAGTTTAAAATACGTAGAGTTATTTCCCTTGGTAGTTTAATTTGTGTAGTTGCGAATTAGTTTACGATAGAAAGAAACAACGTTGACACAAAAACAAACAATTAAGGAATTCGGTATAATTCTCTGAAATTCGGGTAGATGAGCGATGTTTGCGGGGTTTGTGCCCCCTAAATACTCAGTATCCCTGTGATTTCCGGAGTTTGGTTCTTTTCGTCGGTAGAAAACGGATTCTGGTAAAGAAACCAAAAAAACAAAAAACTGAATGTTTTTTTTATATAAATTAGTGAAGTCTGTATTTAGATATTGAAGATTTTACTGATGAAGATATCGTTTGTTCCGTGTTTATTTTCTGGTCTTGAGATTCTAAAATTGTAGTCGCGGTACGATATGTATTAATGGCGAGTAGTTGTTAGGCCTGTTTACTGCCTGTAAAACCGTTATATTACTACGCGTGACGGAGAAGATGGATGGTAAAATCAGCCATTGGCCGGGTGTAATCTGATTGTGAATTAAGCTTGTTACTGTTTTCTCTCAAACGATTGTAAACAATATGACTGAGCTTTATTCCATAAAGAATTAACTTCATCCACTGCTGTTTCTGTTATGTTCTGTTTGTTCTCTTGGAAGAGAGGAGGACGGCCAGCGAACTGGGAGAGGGGAACAATGGCGTGGTCAGCGAACGCCATTTGTTGCCAGGTAAGTAAACTCTGGTGTAATTAACTGGAACTGTCCGTGATGGCGATTAAGAGCAAACTCTTCAGTGCCAAAACAAGGAAACTGTTGATGCAGAGACTAAAGACGACAACGGAAGTTGCGACAAATGGAGGGAATAAGAAGGAAGCGACAGGAAAAGTCAAAGGCTAAGGATGGTAAATAGGGTTAAAAATGGGAACAAAGGAAACTTTTGTATATTGATGGAGAAATCTCCGAACAGTCGCTGGTAGCCAGTTGTCATACATTGAGGGGAATTCCATTGATAACCACTTTATTCCACCATGATAAAGAATGGTGTCCACCTGGAGAACACTATGGACCAGCAGCTACTGTTCAAGTTGACCAAGAATCAAAGTTGAAATTCGTGTAAACGATGATAATCTAAGAAGACAAAAATGATGGAAAACATCAAAGATGTTAAATAACGATGTTATGCTGGGCGGGTTTGGGCTCCTCTCAAAAATGCCAGTCTTTGGTTACAGAGAGAGAGCAAGAACTTACCTGATTCTCCAAAGTGACAAAATCCTTCAGTGTCTCGTGTGAGAGCTTTATCGCAAATTGAAGGTTGATGTTTGTGTTTCTAATGATTCTAAATAGTGGTCTGGGCCAGATAATCCTATTCCTCCCTTTACAAGGGCATCACCAAGCTCCTGTGAGGTTTGTGGGAGCACAGGGCATCTTGCAACGGTAGCCTAAAGAATGTTCCAGATGCGGTTGATTTGTTAAGGTCTGGAGAATGAGGCTGCGGTTGACTTTATCATCCATGGGAATGAAGTTATTTCCATAAGCTGCACCGTTTTGTTTCAGTGAACGTCTAAGGATCTTCACCATGTACGATAAACCAGTCATGGGGCTGACCTGAAACACACGAAAACCAGCCTTGCCATAACAGCTAATTTCTCTTACAATCAATGAGCCACCTCGATGGCGGTCATGTTCGGTACTGTAGGCATCTCGAAATCTCTCTGGCCAATTACACGCTGTTTGTAGTAAGACATTGACACCTGATGCATTTTAAAGGTTAGATTTCAGGTGAGATTCTGTATGGGAACAGTTTCTTCTCAGTTACAAAGGCTGAAACAAAACAATCTTTGTTATGTTGCTGTCTTGGAAGCTCTGAAAGATGAGGTTATGGAGTATAAGTAAATTGTACTATATAAATAATATTCTCAGTTGGTTTTTAATCATTTGATCCTTAGAAAATGTATTAATTTCAAAAAAAACATCTAATCTAGATTCTGATATTAAGAGGTTCAAAGTTTGTGAAATGTGTAGGAATATTTGGAGGAATGCATTTAGTTGTAGTTTGTGCTGATTTCCTTAGTTCTGAGTGAAATCAAGAGAGATTACACTGATCTTCTTAAACTCAGATAGTGATGTCTTTTATGTGTGCATGTTGTACAGGGTACCCATCTTGCTTCAATTCAGTATCTGTAGCCATTTGAATAATTGGATTTTGAAAATGATATACTGATTAGATTGATAACTTAACTTTTTTTTTTATTCTGTGTACTAATCAGCTATTGTTTCATTGCAAAATCACAAAAATTTTGGAACAGTCCTAAAGAAATGAGTGCTTCTAACAAGTGTGGTGACCATCTTAGTTAATGAACAGCAGCGCACGTCAAGCAATTTCACGAACCTTTGCCATCTTGAGAAGAATTTTGGTTTTGTAGAATGCCTACATTTTTGCCAAAAGTGATGATGAAAATACTTGTGATGGTATTGTGAAGCACCTTGCTGACTGAGAAAAATTTGATAGGCCATTTGATGAATTTATAATTTTGGAGCAACTGCATTGGTGGGCTATACAATATAATCATGACATTGTGTTACTGTATCAAAGTTAGGGTTGTGACTTGGACTAAAAAGCTAAAATGATCAGAAAATACTAAGACATTTCAGATAGCTGTAGATCATATTTCAGCATAAACAGGTATGAAAGAGATCATCCTTAAGAAAGTAGATTATATACCAGAAAATAATGTTGCATGTGTTTTTTTTTCTTTTACTGACTTAGAAATATAAGCAGCTGTTATGAAGAATGATTATTATAAAATTCATAACAAACATCATGTGTTGGTCTTCAGAAACAAACTCTCTAATTCATGTGTTACCCGAAAGAATATACACTGTACAGTATCCCAAAGATGATGTGTGGAGAGTAGAGAAAAATAAATTCTAATTGACCCGGATTTAGGTAAACATTATTTGATATACATCATCAAATGTAGACCTTCCAGTTTTTATTCATTTCTTTACCATACAAATAGCAATTTTTTGTAAAATATGTGCAGATTTGTGGTGGTGATTTCTCTTTAGCTTCTCATCTGTTTCTGCTAATTTTCTTTTGGTTGCATTTCCTGTCTGCATGCAGTCTTCAGTTTCAATTAGATCTTAAACAAAATAGTTCTTTTCAAATTGCATAATTAAAAGATAATTCTCAAGTCTGAAAAGATTTAGATAAAGAATTAATGTGCTATATGCTTCCACAAAATTGAAAATTCCTGAAATTACGTTTTGCACTAGATTTCCATTGTAGTTGTAATAAACAACAATTGACAGTTTTCAAATGAGTCTTGGAGGAGTCCCAACATTTGAAAAATGGTGAATTTTAATGCAGTACAGCATATTATCTTAATATTGGCTTTTAAGTGATTATTTTTCCGTACCAAGCAACTTTATACTAGTTTTCTGTATCTCTTTGTATGCCAGCCCTGGTTTTGAGTTCTGTTGTCTTGCATTATCAAGGGTGTTCTTATAAGCATCAGGAATCGTAGGATAAACCATATTCAGGTCATTTCACAATGACTCTGGCTTGGAATATTTTCCAATCATGGCAATGCTGACAAAAACACTGATTTAGTTCAAATGCTCTCTCAGTCCCTGAGCATATGTACAATATACATTTGAAAGGCAAGTTAACTTTCCAGGCCTTTTCTGCTACAGGAATTCTTAATTAACATGTAGCATTTAGCATACCAATGTCAACAAACATAAATCCGCTACCATTTGCTGTCTTGGCACCTGTTGTTTGTTCCTTGATGTGAAGATGATTATTAAATGAAAAATCCAGAGGTCAAAGTGTACAAATTGCGGACACCTTTTTCTAATTATGGCAGAATAGTCCAATTCTACATGCACATCCTTTTCTGCCAGCTCTACAGATGAAGTCTTTTTGGCATACAGGATTTAATTGCCCCTTATTTTCATTGCTGTTTCTTATTTTTTTTTTGATGGATTATCATTTTTACTGATTCATTTTTTTTTTTTTATTTGCAACCAATTTCTGGCCTTATTTTGTTTCATTGCAGAATTTGTTTCATAGATGCCTCTCCAAGTGTTTTTAAATGGTTTTTTTCACTGCATTGTCTTCTCCTTCCATCAAATTGAGAGTAAAAGTTCATTTGACTAAGTTTGCAATTGAGCCTCGATGATGATAGATCCAGTGGTCTATAAATTACCTCATGCCATTATTCCTTACTGATTCTCTTGTTCTATTTGTGATCATAGATGTTTAAAATTTGTATTTGACATCCATCGCCTTTATTGTCAGAAAATCTGTGGGTTGAATTCTTGGAGGAATTTACTTGATTCTTTATGGTTCTTATTGTGTACATTTGCAGGCTCTCACACACACACATGCACACACACACAAAATGGCCAGCTCCAATAAATATTTTTATCTTTGTTTTTATTTGATCCCTGAACCTTACAAGGTCTGTTTGAAAGTGGTTTTCTCTTATGTTTCTCTTTCATCTTGTTTCCGCATTATGTCTGTAGCCAATCAGTAGGAAAAAATGTTAACAACATGCGACCATACTGAAATACCAAGCTACACTTATGAATGTGATCCTCAGATTGCTCACTGGTCTTATATTCACATAACTATTGTGGAATCAAAGAAACAATCAAAATCAGCCCCACATTAAACTTTTTTTTTTTAAATTGTGATGGCTATTTGGAAAGACGTGATTATACAATTATTTCAATGTTGCTACCAAACTGAGATATAAACTTCAGTTCAAAGTTTTAAATCCATTTTATATTTATAATTTCTTTGTTAAATATAATTTCCGTGTAGTGATAGATGATTGACTCGTGTATAGTTTTCATTAAAAATACAATAATCTAAAAAAATGTGAAAATCTCATTTTGACCTGGTGGTTCACTTAATTAAATCAAATAAAACTAAGGTTAATGGCCCAAAATTTCAGCATATTTAGGGCCTAGGAGTCTGTGCAGGATAACATTGACTCGTGACTTTCAATCTATATTCAGATACCTTGTGTTAATAAAAGACTGATGTTTGAATCTGAATACATTTCAGTCAATTGTCACAAAATTCATTATGGTTATTAACACTTGTGTAATTTGCAGTTGCTTTTCCTCTCAAATATGCTGCTCAGTTACCTATCTTGATCGTACCTTTCCCGGCACTTTTGTTGTTGCATTCATTTGCATGTTTCGGATTGATTTTCCTTCAAGCTGCCGTTACTCTTTCTCAAACAGGTGGAACTAATCAGAGTACCCCTAATTCAGCTCAGGCTAAAGCCACAAACTATTGATATCTTAAAGACGATTAAACTACCGCTTCTTGAAGAAATGGAATGTGATTAAAAGCTGTCTTCCATCAGAGGGATATTCACTATTACCAAAGCACAAACGAGAAATAAAATGAGACATTTTCTAATTGGTACATTGTTTTAGGAACTACAAATAACAGCAATTTTTAGCTTTAAAGCTCAGCTCAGCTGCATATTAAAAAAAAAAACATTTTCAAGTTTTGAAATTCTCAGTTTCTCTACATAATACGATATATAGTGAGTTTACTACAAGGTAGGTCAGTCATTAAATTCAGTATTGGAAATAATACAAATAAAATAAACAAACAAAATTCTGTTATCTGAAACAGAAACTCTGTATACCTTTCTAGCAGAAGGTAGTCTCGTGTTTACAGAGCATCCTTAGTAAAGTCAAACACCAAATACTCTTCTGAACACTGAGAATCATAGTTGAAAAAAAATACAAATCTGCAAATTATGGCATGGATTTTAGTGGCGACTTTTCATTTCCAGTCATTGCCAATCAATGTGCGATCGAATGGTATGGACATTGAAGCACATGGCTGCCCATGAAAGCTTTCAGCAGTCTGTAGAGAGCAAAATTCTAATAGCCAGTGATCTTTTCTGCTTTGGTAACGAGCATGCTCTAGGATGACCCTCATTTGTTTAAGTAAAGGTATGGAAGAAGCAGTTTCAGCATTCAGTAGCTGGAATGCAGAAATATCATTATTTTGTATCAATAAATGAAATTTGTCGAATGAGGACTTCATGTTTTAAAATAAGCTTCCACAAATAACAGATTTTGCATGTAATATGCAATTGAATTTGTTCTTACCTAAAATGCCCAAAGCGGTGTAGCTAATTTAGTTTTATTGATGAATTTTTGTTCTAACCTGAAGTCATTTCCTCTTCCAGTTGGTAGCTGACTGAGGACGGCATTGAAATATTCCAGAATTCATTAATTTTAATTTTATGATTTTTGAGTTTCTAAGTAAAAATGTAGAATCCAATGAATAAAATTCTGCATAATAAGATAAAAACAAGAATTATTTATGTATCTAAGAAAGGTGGTTTGGTATTCCAGTGTCTCTAAATGAGAAAGTTAATTCAAACCTGAATAAATCAGGTGGAATATTGGAATTGTATGGGCCGATTGTATTTTAAAGGTCAGCCAGCATGAAGTGGACAGGTGAATTCCTCGTTATTGCTGCTCAGCTTCTTATATTTAAACAAAACTTCATGACTGTGATACTTTTAAGCTGAGGTAATCTATTGAAAATTATAATTATAGGTTGTACTGCATTATTGAGAAGAAGAAGAAGAAAACATTTATTATGTGTCAAACTCATTCCAAGTACATTGGTTATTGAGTACTGTTTTTTTACCATCTTGTTATCAAACTATGGACTTTTACAGCCTTTTTTCTGTTTACACCATCAGAAATAGAAAAATTTGGGATGATTGGCTTCAGAGCAGGAGGCTGTAAGAGCTTGGTGATGAACAGTTATAGTTTGTAGGCTCAATACCAGCTTAGACCATTGTGCAAATAAAAGAGTAACCCTTTGTAGTATATTTGCATAATCAGAGAGTTATCCTATGGATTAATTCTCATAACAGTATTTGCTAATCCCAGCATCTTGTTGGTAAATGAAGCCTTTCATTACTTCCAGACTTACATAAGATGTGGAATACAGCAGCACATTATTGTAGCCTTCCTATGTTTATGGGCCCCAATTTGAAGAACTCTGCCAATGGCCTGATATATGATTGGAAAGGTTTCTGCAAAGAATGAAATGTGGTGTAGCTTTATAAAATTGGCTCTAGAATATTGGGCATTTCCTTTACATGAAACTGGCTGATGGGGTTCACTTTGCCTTACTGTTATATGGATGTTACCTAGTCTGCATTCATTTAGTTCTTAAGTCAACTTAATGTTAGATAAATGAATAAATTTAAATTATTTTAGCTTTTCCTTAGCCTATGGGATATTTTTAATTCACTGGTTATAATATTATTTCGTGCTCTATATATAAATTGACAGATTCTTTACCAAATATTTCTGCTCTGTTCTGGAGGATGACATAGTTTGTGAACTGGAAAGGATGAGATCTGATGATGGATGGATAATTGATATGGAAGCAAAGTAATGTAGAAAGAAACAAAGATGATATTTTAAAATTAAAAAATGTAATTTATATTTAGGAGATGATAGAAACTATGAAATGATCAAAACAATTTTCTTTACCGTCTCTCCCTAACCTTGGTACCAGACAACGTTTGTACCCAGTAGTTGGTCATTCAGCTGAAGTTTTTTGGCTTTGATATTATATTTTCTCATTCACTTTCCTTGTGTATTTAGCGAATAAAGGGAACAGTTAACCCTCCTCTTATATGTTGGATCTATTGACCTAACCCTGGCTCCCAACAAGCTTAAGAGTTTTCTCTTATGATATTTTGTGACTTTTCATACTTTGGATATCTGACCACACAACGAGAATAAACGATGTTAGCCTGCTTAGCTTCACGGGCACTGATCTTGTGTACCAACATTATGACTCAAAACACAGTAGGCATAGTAACATCTCAGCATAACTAATGAGTTATACTGCAGTTTCCACGCTGACAAAGTGCACATTGTTTTGGCTGTTGTTTTTGTTTGTTTGTGTAGATCTAGAGATTTGTTGGCAGTATAGAGAGGTTTGACTATCCATCTCTTTGTTTCTCTCTCTCTCTCACACACACACCAGACACACACACACAAATTACTCAGGATTTCTTTTCTATAACAAAGGTTGACCAAAATCTGTACTTTTCATTCTGCTGGTTAATTGAATCGGTTGTTCTTGCCTTTTTTGGAAAAAATGCAATGATGATTAATGCCAAATCTGTTATTTTTCTATATCCAGTCCTCTTTTATTGATGACAAATTACTGTTATTAAGCCCATTTGCTTCTTTACTCATCATTCCATAGTTAACCAAGAAATATTCAGTAGCCTATAGTCCAGTGATGCTTTAGTAAAGATTTATTTATTAACTGTGATTTTTCAGGATCCATCAAAGAAACAGGTCACTGTGATAGTTGGTGTATCGCCTTTTCCACAATAACCGCAGTTTTCGGAGTGTTCCTGATTATTGCCACCGCAATTTTCTTCCTAACCTCCACTATTCTCCTGTTTTATGGTAAGGTTCCCTGAAACACTTTTTTATGTGTGTAGCCTCATTACATTATAAGGTTAAACAGGAATTGTAAAAACTGGCAGACATTTGTTCATTTCCTCTTTGCTTCATTCCGGGATAACTGACTGTGAGGTCCACACTAAAGGGGTGAACAGAAGATCCCCTATGTTTATAAATGTAAATAATAGAGAAGAATAACACATTTGGAAGACTGATGGGGCCTGTTTCTTGTCTACACAATGTAGGCATGCAATGGGAATTCCTGTATGTGCTGATGTCCAGCTGAAGGAAGGGTAGTGGTATTCCTAATGTGTGCACAGACATCTGCACACAAAACTGAGGACACATGAAATCGACAAAAATATAAGAGAAATGGAATTTACCTGAAGGAAAAGGAATTAGGGCTGATACCTATCCCCATTGATACAGAGACTGTGTTTAAATACATAAATAGCATAGGATTTCTGTTTTCTTCAGAGCCAATGTCTGTCTGGTTTGGATTCTGACTTGGAAGGGCTTTTCTCTGCTCTGAAGAGAAGGTGAAGAGATATTCTAAAAAGCTGTCTGTCTCTCACAATTAAGTTGTAAACAAGCGGAGTATATAGAATGTAGGATTATTTATCAATTTTACAAATCTTATTGATACAGTAAATTTCATTAATTCATTGGAAATTAACATTGTTGGCTTGGATGGCTGCTGTATATTCTGGAATGGCGATGGATGGTGTGTGAAATCTTTTGTTGAATGATGGCGGGATCTGCTGTGATATATTACTAGAGTGTGGTTTAATGCAGGATAATATTCACATAGGAAAGCTTTGAATTTGCATGGTTGTAATTAACCTTATCAGTGACATTAAATATACTGTAGCACATTAGAAATTAAAACTATTCACCAATCATGTCGGCCATTTAGCAAACAGATATACAAGACAAAGAAGAACGGCATCTCAGAACATTTTAATACAGATCATCTGAAAGCTACACAGGGTACTGCACAAATGTCAATAGCGGTTCTGCTCTCCAGCAGCCACAATACAACATTGCCTTATCATAAGGTTTAGGATGAAGATCTGCAGTATCTTCTGTTACATATAACAAATTGGAGCTTTTAGTTGGATTTGGTTCTGCATTAGCGTGTAATGTTACAATTTAATCTGCACAGCACAGCCATTGGTGAACCATTCACCTAGGCCTTTTCAGTCAATCTGTCAGTGTTATTTGGGCGAGATTTTGATCTGTGTGGGGGAAAACACATTGGCATTGTTGTCTGGTTCAGTGTCTGGAGTTGTTGCCCAATTGTACTCAAATTTAGTGAAGTTGAATGAATATTTGCTGTTTTGTGGATGTCTTACTATAAGTTTGACAGCTAACAAACATTATATGATTTTAATACTGGTGACAATTCTTCAGCACCTGTTGTTCTGGAGACTGGAAGCTGGATTGTCTTATCCAGGTGTGGTGACACGAGATTGACCTGGCCTTGGTACATCTCTAGTGGGGCCTCTCTTTCTGAATTGTTGTGGAACTGATAATGCTTATTGCCTTCTCCCCTTCTGCTGCTGTCAATCTTAGAATGGGGAAGTCCCATTCAGGCTTGGCGATGGACTTTATTTAGTGCTACATCATCTGGTTCATGCATTCAATTTGATTAATGCTTTGAGTAGAGGCACCAATTGTCCATGCCAATGAATTTTACAGTATTAAGTTTGTTTCCTTAGCCATTTAAAGATTCACCTTTTCCCATGTAAACAGATGTGTATAATGCCAAACCATTCCACTTTTGCATGGGCTTAGTTTAATGTGCTTCAGTATATTTAAAATCTGTAATGGATTAAGGAAGATAAACTACAATGGTTAAAAGGCCAACCTTGCATTCAAGCAAAGAATATTATATTTTGTCTTATTGCATTATTGTTTATTCTTTAATGGAATACATAAATGTATCTCTTTTCTCTTTTTTAAGTCTTTGTTTTCCACTGTATGTTTCTGGCCATGTTTATCATTGGAGTGTCAGGACTGACATTTATCCTGGTTGCATTAACAGGTATGCAACAAGTAGAACTGGAATTTATCTGCTTTTATTATGGGTATATATTATATTACTGCATAGACTACTTAGAGGGGAAAATGTGTGCATTTAGGAATTTTTCCTTTTAAATACAGTGCTTCATCAATATGATGTAACAAGACCTCCTATTTTTCATTTTGATTATGATCCCTTATGTCATGGTTGACTGGAGATCGTTTATATCATACCTCCATAACAGTAGGAATGTTCAATCAAAACTCAGCTATATTTACAATTTATAAGACCATATTCCACTATTAAGATGGCCTTATTAAATAATATTATTTTTTAAAACATTACATCATTCATCATTTTTAGTGTCATATGACATATCACAAGGTACAATTTTGCCCTAACACTGCCAACAACTGTTTCCCTCATTACTATTTAAAATCCTTAAATGCTTTAAGACTTTATATTGTCAAAAGCTAGTAAATTAATCAAGAACCACTGAGTGGAGCTCACATAACCATTACTCCTTGTTCCTAGAATATCTCTGGTATTAGGTGTAATGATTTTACATCAAAAATAAGGTAAATGAATAACATATCCCATGATGCATTTCACCTTCAAAATGGTGAAACGCATGTAATGTAGTCCAAATTATCAACAAAAAACCTTGTATTCTGCAGAGGTATAAAATAGTACAGCAATGAGTGACGGTTCATGAAGTAATCACATCTTTGAGTTAACCATGTGTTTTGTATGCTGTGCAAAGTTGATTTTATCATTGCTCAAAGTGGCAAAGATGACTGTTGGAAACATTTGTATACCAAAAAGCACATGGAGATGCAAAAGAAACATTTACAAGTTAAAATATTTCATCATTTTTTGCAGCAAAAAACTGACAATCAGGATTTAGTTACAAATTCAGAGGTTTTATTCATTCGTTTTTTGATGAAACAACCGGCCGCTTTCACCATCCGAGCATGTCAAACCTTTTTTCAAGAAAATGTTTCCAGACTCTAAAGTGGCATCGATGCATAGATGTGGCTGGACTAAAGCCACAGATATAATCAACACATTGTAGCTGATTTAAAGCGTATCTGTTTAGCAGATAAACAAAAGGCACGTCCATTTTATTTAAGTACTGATGGGAGCAACAGTGATGGAGGTTTCCATTGATATCCAGTGGTGTATGCTTTCTGGCGTGGAGATGATAGCTCAACCGAAGAAAATATTTTCAATATCATTGATGATAAATAGATTAAAAATAATATACCATTGGGAAAATTGTTTTTTTTTTGGCTCAGATAATGCATCAGTCATGATGCGAAGACAAAAGGTGTATTTTGATTCCTTTTAAGGAAGAACTAAGGAAGTGCATGCCATTGCATGCTTGCCTCATGTTGATTCCTTCCCAGAAGTCATGTTATCACCTCATATTCATACTTTAATAATCATTTTGCAGGTGTGGCGCATTATGACTGCTTGCGTGACAACCAGTCACACTACACAGTATCAAGACATGGCTGTACTTTGGAGGATTTCATGTTTGTAGATGAAATAAGATTCTGTCACATGTCATTTACATTTTACATCTATAGTTTGTTTTGTTTTTTTCTATTTCCATAATTGTTTCTGGTACTGACTCTACATACATGCTGTGATGTAGGGAATACTAATATAATATAATAATGAAATGATAATGATGATGAGATAATTATTATTATTATCATCATCATCATCATTATTATCATTATTATCATCATTATTATCATCATCATTATCATTATTATCATCATTATTATTATTATCATTATCATTATTATTATTATAATGCTGTTAGGATTAATGTTTGGAAATCAAATGATACTACTATTTATTATTTTCAGTACTAATATTTCATTATTTTTCTCAGAAAATTGCAAGAAAGTTATCCTGCCTCTGCCACTGACAGTTTAAAGGGATGATGATGACTGTCTGTCTCCAGTCCAGTCAGTGATGCACCACAGACCCAGTCTACGCTGTGACTGTAGGAGGCAGAGGCTAGATGCTCACTATTTGACGTACAGTTTTGATGATATTTGTGTTTACTTTGGAAATAAGAATTCCTCAGTGAATCTTTTATTAGTTAGATTGCATTACAATATTAACAATTGTATTTAATATAATTATATCAAAGAATGGATGGTGGTTCTGTTTTTATATTCTAAGAGAATATTTATACATCATCGACATTTATTTTTAATGTTTCTTTTCATTTGTTTCCAGCTGGTGCCATTGTTCTGGTTGGTGCTCTACTGTTGGGCGGAGTTGACTTGTATTTTGTCATAACCAGTTGTAAAAAAAGAAGTAAGTAAAGTTACATTTTCATTCTTTTCACAACATTTAGTTTGTTTGATTTTTATCTGTCAGTGTATATACACACATTGAAATTTGATGAATGATTTTACCTCTGTTTTACTTATTTACATTAAATGTATTTTAAAAATAACTTTTTGATATAATTCCAATAGAAGTCTGTGACCATCAGTCAGGTCTACATTTCAAAATGGAATGGAAAGATAGTAATAATTTGTTTAAAAACTAATTAAAGAAAGTGTAAAAAAGTTAAGATTGAATAGAGTTTACTAGTGAGACATTCAACCCAACACCAGACCAATGTCTTGATTTCACTCCAAAAAACATCTATTTTAATTACTTAAAATTCCATTATATCGTCTTCCAGTTGACAAAATTAACACAAACAACAAGAAATCCTTCATTTAGGGTCAACAAATATTTTGTTTCACTTTTTAGATTCCTCTCAGCTTTTGACTAGCAAATACTATTTACAAATTTGTCATGAAGCATAATGATATAATAAACGGAACTCCTTAATCCGGATTAACCACTAATCCTAATAGAACATTTTATAACAATTAATTTCCAGTTACCTCCAAAGAATATTCAAATGGTATAACTAACTATTAGAAGGACTATTATATAAAATATTATAGTTTTTTTATAGCTTCGTATTTTACAAATTGTTTTCTTATGGTTTGATTTGGTTATTTAAGTGTAAAAATTTAGTCAGTCTATATGGCGCTCTTTCTTAACATAGAAACTGTTTACCGTTTTCATCTGATTTTTAAATTAATTGCCAGAGAGGAGGAATTTGTCACATGTTGATACACTTCTCACCATATTTGAGTGCTTGGTTCTTTGTTAAGGGGATGAAATGCAAAAGAACTGGCAGCTTCCTCTTGAATAATACTGAAACAGTTCTTTTTCTTTTCCAATTATAAGGTGTGTGGTGGCCTAGCACATTTATCTGGCCTTTATGCAGCAGCACCAATCTAGAGACAAATATTAAATAATTTTTATTATTTGCAGAGGTTTTATCAAAAATCTGCCCAGATTCTAAGAAAAATAGGTATGTAACAGTATTTGATAGATGGCTGGCTCTATATGTGTGTTCACTGTTTCTTGCCTTCTTATCTAGCAGTGCATAGTAACATGATGCTGAATTCTGGGTTTCTTACACCCATTTTAAAGAATTTTCCTAAAATAAAGGTCTCTCACTGAGCACAGGACTTTATCTATAGCTGCAGTCAGCTTCATTGATTTTACCCTCGAGTAAGGTTTGAAATACGCATTAAATTCAGAAAGTGCAAAGTTATTAAGACTTCGTGTGATATACAAATAAAAATTTTACACAAATTTCTATAAATAAAGAGTATTATATGATGACTTTATAATAAATAATCTCTCTGACTATCAAGAAAAAATGTTATTATCGACAGTGTAATTATAATAGTACTATAGTTGAAGTAGCGTGTTACTAATGTTGGCTTGAGATATTGTACATTTATACTCATAATAATTTGAACACCCAAAAAGCTGAATTTGTCTCTGAATTATAGTTTTTACCATCATCATCACTTTGAAATGGGCTACCGAGTAGGCATTCATTTATTTTCAGAAAATAATGTGTTTCCAGAGGAATGTGGCAGCCAAAGTATTTCCACATTTACTCAGGGTCAGATAAATGTCTGTCAAAATATGGTTTATATGCAGTATTACTGCCATCTTTCACTGTTCATCAAATAATTTTTCTATTTAGGGGTAACATTGTACACCAACATCCTGAATGTGTAGCCACTGTCAGTGACATGCAACAATCTCTGCTGCTGTATCAGCTGAGAATGTCACTTTCCCTGACACCTGAGTATTTGCTCTTGTATAAACTTTGTAATACTTGCGTGAGTTTATTGATGAAAGCCATTGGCAACAGATTTGAATATAGTTAATCACCTTAGTTGGCACATATTTGTTGATCCCTTGAAAAATGGCATCTGTAGTCATAAAAGATGAGAAATATTCACCAATTTGTTGTCCTGATGCACATCGTTAGAGCCAGTTTTCATCTTCAGCTTGCTGTTAAGCACAGCATATTTGGACCAATTGATGGATGTCTGCCAGTTACATGTTCATCTTGATTAATTAAGGAATTCTCAACTGCATTTGTCATATAATACAGGAAAATGGAGTAGCATGCCATGCATACAGAACACATTTAACTTGGAAAGGCTTGTGGTGGACTGCGTTTGCATCCCTGAACCTAGCAGAGCCCAGATAGGAATCCTATTGCGAGTATCCTGATGGCCAATTGAAGGCTAAACAACTGAGACCAACGAAGAGCAGCGATCAAAAGAATACATTCATAAGGAAATCTGGACATCGTCACCTGCTGATGATGTAATGGATTTTAACACTATACAATACACAAAATGCTCCAACTTTTTCTTTTATTAAATGTTATATTAAGAAAAGACGCAGGATTCAGCATGAAAATCACTGATCACTGATTCTCACCCCCACATAAGAGCAGATAACCTTATCCATAAATAAGGATTACTTTGCATTATCAATTATTTGTAGAATGAAAAGGTTTAAGTCACCTTTTGGCAGCATTTTAAATAAAATTTCATGGTTTCATTTTCTCTTTGATTTTATATGATGCACTCAGATGTTGAAAACTGAAATATTTGGTGCTCTCTTATTCAGTAATTATTAATTCACCTTTGAGGATATCTCAGCAGCTTCCTAGATAAACTGATCAACAATGCAGAAGTATTGTGACATGGATTTACTAACGTATTAAAGATGAAACATTTGCATGCAAATCAAAATTGATCATAAACATTGACTTTACATTGTTTATTTTGTGTGATGTCTGGAATGGTTTAATGCATTTAGTGATGTCATGATATCAGTAAATACTGACTTCTCATTTTTCCTAGTCTCATGACCTTTATACAAAAAGAATCAGATTGCTTTTATAGTCATGTAAAGTAGAGCGCCATACTAGAAGGATGCCACCTTTAAAATGCTTTCTCTATCATATCACAGTCTGCATTCCATTGGTTTGGATTCAACAAACATAAACAGCCATCAGCAAAATGAAGGCTGAATTTACTTCCTTCAGAGAAGGGAAACTGGTTCCATTTAACCAGAGTACAGTTTACATGAGCGCTATCATGCACCAATCTCCCTCTGTGCTATCATGGTGTTAACGGGTGTAGAATACCGGACACAAACAATTCCGCACAGTCTAGCAGGATGATTGTTACTTTGACCTGTCACAATGCCTTCAAGACCAACAAGCCCAGGGAGAACTGTTGTATCATGCCTACTATGTAATGAAATGTGTATCATTGCCATCCAAGTCAGGTCTTTCATGAACTAAACAGTCTCTGTTAGAATAACCTGATAATACTGTTAAGCCAGGAAGAGCAGCTAAATTGGTGGCTACATCTGGTCTGTTGCCTAGGTATGGTTACTTATTGCTGCTCCTTGATAAGTTGTTGTTAAACTGAGCACCAGCAGCCCTTCAATCAGTAGAAAAGCTGCATACCTCCAGCCTTGTGTTGACAGAGTTGAAGGACCATAGAAGAGGCTTAATACAAAATAACCTTATCTGGCTGGGACTGTATGTACAGGGCTGTAGCTGAATACCGTACCAAACTATCCACATTATTAATGACTACATGTATGAATGGTGCAATTCACGTGTTTCTTGTGGTTTTTCTATCACATTGTAATGAACCTTCATTTTGAATTTTTATGGTAGTGATTGCAGGTTCTTGTACATGGCAAACACATCCATTACTTAGGTTTTTACTTGCTTCCTTTTGTCAAGTAGATTAGTTTGGGCTGAACTGAGTCTAAGTAGCCTTTAAAATGCTCACTCAACAAATTATGTGAAACTGGATTTACAACATTCTGCATATTTACATCTCGGGTAAATATGAAATGCTTAATGATATTTCTTGAACGAAAGCTTCACAGGAGAATCAAGTACCTTCGGACCAGCATTGTCTGTACAGGCTGGGAGTGGCAATACTTCCATTGTTTTCATGTTGTATGTTGTCTTCACTCATTTTCTTAATTCACTTGTATTTCAATAAGTTCGCTAGAAATGTACATTGTGCTGTTTTAAGTTAAATTCTATCCTTTTCTTCCTATACATTTGATTCATTAAATAAATTTACTGTAGTTAAGTTGTAATTCAAAAAGCTGTTTCTATGGTAACATGTCACCTGGTCATGCTTTCCTTGGTACTAACTGCTTTAGTCTTTTTTCAAGTAACACACATTCCAGCTTTGCAGCTACCAACACATTAGACATGTTTAGTACACATCATACTGTATTACTGCACATACTAACACATTAGTAATGTTTAGTTCCCATCAAACTGTATCACTTGTATCTGATTTTACACTCAAGAAAATCTGTAAATGTAACATCTCATATGCAGCACAATAGTAGTCAGATTACATCCTGCGGCTTGGTTCCTCCTTGTAATATTCTCCAGACCATATAAAGTAGCACATTTATGGCCTTTACAACAGACAATGGTGGTATAAATGTGAAAGTATAGGGTTTGGATCTTAATTTTGTCCGATGACTTGATACAAAATGAAGGGATTTTTACAAAGAGCTATCACAATATTCTTCAATTTCACAGAGATTTGCTTCATAATTGACGGATTTAAGGTTTATTCAAATACCTCTTGCGATGTTTTGAACCTTTTTTGTGTAATCCATTGAAAAGTGTACAGTGAAATCTATCTGACCAATCTATAGACAAATTATTTTCAGAACTGTATTGTTTTTCCAAATCAAAATACACTAAATTCAGATGCTATGCTACAGCTTTCCTTACATTCTGCCTAAAATTGTACCAATGAAGCAGTGTTTGTAGTACTCATAGTTCAAGTTAATTACAAACAGTAATGTAAGTTAGTCAATCAGTGAGAGGACATTGAAAGATTCTTGCCTTTATATTGATTAATGATGAGGAATTGTACAAAAATTACAAAAGCACTTCTGAATGCAATTGGATGTTTTACATTTAACTTCCAAAAGTGGTGACAGCTGATTTGCATAGGAAGTTATTCAAATGTACCAATCAACTGGCTGTGCCAATAATGGTAACTTTGGGCAAAAAGTTTATGGAGCAAAATTATTATTATTATTATTATTATTTTTATGTATTATTGTTTTATGAAATTTTCTCAAGTAAATTTAGATCAAAGATTTTTTAATCTTGGAGGTTGTACATTATCTCATGATTTTAAAAGGCCAATTATATCATCTACCATGTATGTCACATGATCAAGCCTGATCATGTGATTTTCAGCTAAAGTCTTAAAGTCATATAAATTACACCAAGACCATTATACAGTTCAGATTATAGAAGGAGCTTCTAAGCATTATCTATATATTACTAAAACTCTGATCTTTTATGTATGTTCCCGAAACTCCGTCTAAACGGTGTGTGAAAGCACTATAATTTTATGGTCACCTTACTCGACATTCAACTGCGGTGTGCAGTAGCAAATTTTGTTTAAATCAGGCAACAAATAATGGAATTATTAAGACTTTTGTAATTATTACCAGCAAACCACCATGTTTGAATTTAGCGGCTGCTTTGTCCTAATTTATCGAGAACAAAGCCAGGCCGATCCTAACAGGTCGAGAGCAGTGACATAGAACGGGCCAGGCCCGATCCTAATTGGTCGAGAGCAGTGACATAGAACGGGCCAGGCCCGATCCTAATTGGTCGAGAGCAGTGACGTAGAACGGGCCAGGCCCGATCCTAATTGGTCGAGAGCAGTGACATAGAACGGGCCAGGCCCGATCCTAATTGGTCAAGAGCAGTGACGTAGAACGGGCCAGGCCGATCCTAATTGGTCGAGAGCAGTGACGTAGAACGGGCCAGGCCCGATCCTAATTGGTCAAGAGCAGTGATGTAGAACGGGCCAGGCCGATCCTAATTGGTCAAGAGCAGTGACGTAGAACGCGGCTAGCGGTTATTTTGAATACTGTCTGAGCGTCCTTTGTCCTAATTTAATATCCTGAAATCGATAACAAGGCCAGGCCAGGCAGATCCATCCTAATATGGCAACAGCAGTAACGTAGACTGAAATTGAAAATGAGGCTACAATGGCTGCTTAAGCAAGCCCGCCAAATTACGATTTGGCAGTCATTTTGACTACCTCGTGGTGTCAGGTGGTTGTTTTGTCTGGAGTGTGAACATCCGGTGGTTAGGCGCCACATTACGGTTTGGCTGTTATTTGGACTACAGTATGAGGCATCCGGAGTCAACTTTTCATAAAATTGAAGTTTGATCACTCGATAATATTAAAATTGTGTCGTCTTTTTGTCATCAACTGCTGTCACAATGGGAACCCAAAGGGTTCCCGGGTCGTCTAGTTATTAATAAGAGGAAAAGACATTCACTTTAATCCTCTAAATTCAGCTTTAGCAGTGTACCTACGACACAGGAGCTAATCCAAACAATAGGTTCAAAGGTCAGACACCACATGATTACCTGAAGGCTCATGTGGTTTCCCAAATAAATATTTGCCCACCCCAGGTTTAGAAGAAGACCAGATCATGCAGCTAAAATCAGTAATGGGGAATTTGATAAAGAAATATACATGATAACTTTTGTTGGGTAAATAATCCTGAAGTCAGGGCATCAGTTTAAAATTATGGACATGATCAGTATTAAACCACTATGCTATGTGACAGTAAATGTCACCTTCCCACTCTGGCCAGTGCGAATGTTTGATTACACTGGACAACAATGATTTTGTCGCCGGAAGACCATCATCCTTACTTTGTAGTATTTAGCTTGCTGATTTAAAATCTGAATACCATTTTGCTCTAGGACATCATGTTTTTAGCTATGGTATGTTACTGATGAATGGAGATTATTCAGAGACTCTAGCAAACTAAGTCTCAAAGCTGTGCAGTTACATCATGGTAACCAAAATCCTTCAGTTCCTATAGCTCGCGCAGTCGGCTCGAAAGAGGCGTACGAGTCGACGGAACTCCTTTTGGAAGTGACGAGTTATTCGGATCATAAATGGAAAATTTGTGCTGATCTCAAAGTTATTTCTCTCCTGCTCAGATTGCAGTTAGGGTACACACAACATGTTTCTTGTGTCTTTGGAACAGCCGTGATGATGCAAACCATTACCCTCGAAAATACTGGCCTAAGAGACAGACACCTATAGTTGGCAGGTACAATGTGCAACACATGCCATTGGTAAACACTCAGAATGTCTACTTTCCACCACTTCATATCAAACTCGGCCTTATGAAAAACTTTATCAAAGCCATGGATAAAGAGGATGATGACTTCAAGTACCTAAGAAAGAAGTTTGGTGCTGACAAAAGTGAAGCTAAACTCAAAGGAGGTATTTTTCTTGGGACCACAATTTGAGTACTCATGCGTGATGATGGGTTCAAAAAATAAGCTGAACCAACTGGGGTCTGCAACGTGGGAAGCATTTATTTTAGTTGTACAGAACTTTCTTGGCAAATATAGAGCTGAACACTATGCTGAGTATGTGGAAAATATGCTAATGGCGTCTCAGCAAATGGGGGTCTCTAAAGATGCACTTTCTGCATTCGCATCTTGATTTTTTTCCAACCAATCTAGGGGATGTCAGTGATGAGCATGGTGAAAAGTTCCACCAAGACATAAAGGTGATGAAAAGTAGATATCAGGGCAAATTCAATTCCAACATGATGGGTGATTACTGTTGGTTCCTCCAAAGGGAGACCGATACCTCACTTAAGCACAGGAACAAGTGTCTGAAACATTTTTAAATATTTGGAATGTACCTACTATGTAAGTTAAATGCATTCCATATCTTTCAAACTGCTTTTATCAGTTTTTTTTTCATGCATTCTGTTGTCTGATCACGGCAAATATGTTTCACATTAAACATTTTAATACCAAGTACTGTTGTTCAAGCTTTATACAGTTCATAATATAGTGCTAGTGGTGAAATTCCTCCTTATGCATATCTCAAGAACCTGACATCCTAGCCAAATTCTGACTGCAGATTTAAAATCAGCATCCAAAATTTAGCTAAGATCACCCACGTTTTGCTCAGTGGCAGACACAAAGCTTCATTTTGTTGTACAGTGTTATTTATTGCTTGAATTAATTTATTATGTTGTCAAAGGACAGCCCTTCAACCCACTATAGAACAAAAGGAAAAGAGCTTTATTAACATTAGCCCACAGTACAACTATCCTGTGTTTAGCCCTACCAGTTCTGCACATAAGGAAAATCACCATCTGCTACACATAGTACCATTCATTGTATTGTCCACTTAATAAACAATACTGTCATAAAAGGTCACCTGAATTTTGTTTTACTTATTTAAGATTGTGGATGTAAATCAGCACATCACCTGATCCGGCAACTGTGTGGTCTGGTACCTGCTGGACTAAAGGAATTACACTGTACCGTTTTATATGTCCAGCTGATCATGAAATATACCAATGAACCACTGGATGTTATTTTACTCTCTTCTTTATCCGAGTGAGCTGCAAACTGGTTGTCAGAGTAGCAAGGTTCATTGTGTTTTACGAAGATGGAATAACATCACGATTTAAACGTTATTATTGAGACTTTAGTCCAGGTGATAAAAAATGGTGATGAGGAGATTATCTAGTATTAAAGAAAATCTCTCCTTCAGTATTAAGATTCTACTAGTCTACAAGTAAACTATTTACTGTGGCTGTTAATTTGTAATGTCAAAGAAA
The DNA here is from genome assembly GCA_018389105.1 of Nautilus pompilius. Lineage (NCBI taxonomy): Eukaryota > Metazoa > Mollusca > Cephalopoda > Nautilida > Nautilidae > Nautilus > Nautilus pompilius. Next base: position 16,194 of record JACATO010001758.1, on the reverse strand, counting down.
GATTAAATGAGCTAAAAAAATAATCAACGTATATACAGTAGATATTCTATAAGTATCCATATCATGGCATGTGTTGAGCACTATCTCACAATTGAAAAATAGCTTGGCAATTTTAAAATTAAACTTGCACAATTTTATAATAGAGCAATTATATAAGAGAGAAATATAATTCTTTTACATTTATGCCAACATAAAAATGTATTAGTGCTAAATTGTGTAATGAGTTTATTATATTAATATCTAATTGACCAAAGAAAACCTTTATTTTGTTGCCACACAGCCATTAGGGAGAATCTTTTATATTTTCTGGGAAAAATTGAATGTCTATTTATACAAACACATGCAACAGAAATGAAGACAATAGATAAATATTCAAAGATAAAGTAATAAAAGGAAATGGTAAGACTATAATAAATGCATATAATTTAATATAAGTTAAATGTTTGTGACAGTTCATGTGTCTATTGATATTTTTGATTTCCAGTAAAGTGTCGACCTTCACAAAACTCCTCTAATGCAGTCAGTACATCCTTTACACAAACTCTGTCAGAGGGTGGGAGAGGCTCAGGTAGACCTGATATCTTGCACTTTATCAAATGCTTTTCCACATTCTCTAATTCATATTCTTGTTGACAAATTTCACATACCAGTGCTGATGATGTAGCAACAACCTCTGCCATAGGCTCACATTCAGAATTATTCAATTGTTGTTGTACATTCATAAATTCCATGGTTATTCTTCATTCTGAGGCTTGCAGATGCTGTGCAATTCATCGTCTTGTGCCTTCAATTGCTTGCTTGAACTGAGACTCAACCAATTGAATAGTTGTCCTCCTTAATACTGCTAATGGTACCTCTATCAAAATTGGTTGAGGGAATCGTTTTCCTCACTGCACCTTTTTCCTGCAGAAATATTTTCAAAGGAACTGATGTGCAGATTCGATTATTTTAGCAAGCCATTGTTTGGGAGTCAGCACTACATCCTCTTTTATCTAATTTGAGAAAGTGTCAGTCTCATGGTTACTAATAAACGCTTGACCTTGATTAATACATTTCAGGATGATTTCCCAAACAAATGCACTATACATTTACAACCACACAATTTGTTTGTAAATGTAACTTTGGGAATTAGCTTTCAATGTTGCTTCTCCTAGTCAAATTGAGTACTTCCCCTGTGTATGTCAGTAAGTCTCCAGCTGTCACCTTTTTATTCACAATCTGATCCCACACCTTTAACTATAATGTTTGACTACTTCTCCAGTGACCTTATCACCTTTTGCCTTAAGTAGATAAGTCAGCTGCAGTTTTGTCAAATTGTGACCATCGACAGAACCAAGTCACCATTTTCCGATTTATGCACAGTTACACATCTTCTTTTGCACAAATTCTCCTTACCCTCTGGCTGTTCAGTGTTCTTTTCTAATTTTTTCAACTTTATTTGGTACACAGGGATTTCAGATAATTTGTTGTTGATTCTCAAGTCTCTTCAGTATCATGGATTATGGTATAGATCTGGCTTCTGAGGTACTGATCACTAGGTCAAGTTCCTTTTTGGTTACAAGATGCCTATAGCTTCAGGAACCAGAGCATCTGTTGGATCCTTGTAAGACAATTAGATTTTATGTCCCTTCATAGTTGTGTTGTTCAACTAGCCTTGTACGGTGTACTACGGATGTGACATTTGGTAGATTTGTATGTTTGTTGTGCAACTAATGGAAACTTGAAACTGTAATTAAATGATGTGAATTTCTGAGGCCATTTCCTCAAGTCATAGCTTTTTACAAAGCTATAATGTTAACCTTCCAGGGGAATCTTGGTAAACTTACTCATGTACAAATGGCAACTTCTGACAGATCACCTACTTTCCATCTACACACAAGAATGAGTCTTATTCACACAGACGTAAAATACAACCCTTGCCCCCCAAGTTTGTTATCTGGGCTTATTTGCAACTCATGCTGTGAAGCTCGGACTGCATGGTACTGGCAGTCAGAAGGTTGTGCATAGTGTGTTACATGTAGTCTGTCAGTCTTTCAGTTCTCTCTGCACAGCAGGCACAAGATCTGTTGCTAAAAGAAAAAATATATATGTACATATACATAATACACAAGATAGACTCTCTTTCTAATCCATGGATGCAGGACTATAAGAACAATCCCTCCCTGAGAAAGAGGAATCTTTAAAGTTAATCTGGGAAAAAAGCAGTAGTCCCCCTCCGGTTATTAGATATTAACCAATTTTCTGTTCTGGCAGGAGATATTAAAATCCGGTAATGTTGTTGTTTAGTACAGACCCACAGAACAGGATGATAATGACAGCGTAATTCTTGATACAGACAGGACTGCTAGTTCAGTGTATTATTAGACAGTATTGCTTGTTAACTGTGGCCAATGGTAAACTACTGGATTTAAAGATAATGAATCCTCTAATTTAATGAGTAAATTAATTCCAAACCAACAGAAATAAATCCTTTCTCAATAACCTATGCATCAGATTTTGGCACCACAATTCTTTCCACTTGCTTTATACTCACATATATAAAAGCTCTTTCATTTTTTTCCACCAAACAAGAAGTTATGAGTGTCTTTCTTTAATAAAATACAGACCAACATTGTGTACTAGGGGATGAAATTTGTAGACCACCCTTTTTTATAGTTACCACAGCTGACATTATTTTGGTCTCTCCACACGCACGCCATTATTGTTCTCATTTTAAATCCAGTAAAAATGCAATAATCGTATGCTACAGAACAGAAAAAATAGAATGCCATTTATTATTGCCGAAATCTTGCTAAAAAGATTGTGGTGTTCTATATTTTGCAGTTTTAGTTTACTAAGACAAATTAATAATAGTTCCCCAGAAGCCTAATTATAGGGCATAATAATAATTAAAACAGGTGCTCTGGATGTCACAGATCCTTTAAAAACTGCACCTACTGTATACCTAACCGTAGATCACAGTGCATGGTAATCCGAGAGAGGGCCCTGTGTGATTGAGATTGAAAACTGTTAGACCTTAATATTTACAGGGGGTTTGTGACAAATTTGTATTGTAGAAAATGAAGTACCATTTGCTTTTATTTCTCTCCAGAACTAAAACTAAATAACTTTCTAAGTGCAGAAGAATAGCAACAGAAGCTATTTTGGGTCTTAAGACCCATGTGATTGAATGACTCCAAGTTGTGTAAAATTTGGATATTTAATCTCTACAAATGTAAATAAAATAAAATAGCTAAGAGTTCATGTGACAAATGGTTTCCCTTTTTTATTTTAAACTTTATTTACATGCTACTACATGTGTATAATAACAAAACTGCTATCCAATATGACTCTCCATCATAAACAGATTGCAAAGGATTCTACTGAAAGGCAGAAGCTGTTTTAGTAGCCGGTCTAAACAGTTCATCAGTGGGTGTGTATGTAGTGGAAGTGATTAAATGGAGAGAAATAGTTCTCTTTTCTACAGATGCAGTTTGTTTTTCAGGGCTTTGTTGCTTCATTTTCTAAACAAATGATTTAATAATAATGATAATACATACCCAAAAAACAAGCCATTGAATTAAATTTAAAAATAAGTTCTGTAGCTGGGAATGACAGACTCTGAAGTAATTTCTGTAATTAATTTTCAGAACTCAGTAGGAAAAATCCTTTTGTTTACTCTGGAGTTCATAACCATTGTATTGCAGGAAAAAATCTAAAATTTAATTTGCGATAAATCCTTTCAATGATTAAACAGCAATTTTATTGTGATCTTTTTGCTTTTTAAATTAATGCTGATAAAGATTTTCTCCAGTATTAAGAAAATATATCAAATAGAGTTATTTCCCTTTATGTTCATCTAAATTACCTAGTAACAAATTTTTCACAACAAAAAAGAAAAAAAAAACACGACTTAGAAATTCAGTATAATCATAAAATTATTACCTGTATCAGATTTCAGATCAACTGTAAATTCTAATTAGTTACTCACCTTGGTACTGGAAGCTAGGTACCTTCCTTGGTAGTAAATATAATTGTAATTTGCATTAAAAATAGTTTCATTTATAAAAAAGGACTTATTTTGCCAACAACTTCTCGGGAAAACTTTTTTTTTTTTTGAATTGCGTTGTACGATTGATAACACTGGATAACGAAATAGAAGTTTTTGTCTTCCACAGAGCAAAATGAGGGTGATCTTGGCTAAATTTTGGGTGCGGATTTCAAATTTGACACCAAAATTTGGCTAGGAAATCAGGTTATTGAGATATGCATGAGGAATTTCACCACTAGCACTATATTATGACTTAAGTTATATGAACTATATAAAACTTGAACAACAGTATTTGGTACTCAAATGTTTAATGTGAAACATATTTGCCATATGCATGAGAAAGACTGATGAAAGCAGTATGGAAGATACAGAACACATTTAACTTACATAGTAGGTACCTTCCAAATGTTCAAAAATGATTTCAGACAATTGTTCTTGCGCTTATGAGGTATCAGTCTCCCTTTGGAGGAACCAACAGTAATCACCCATCATGTTGGGATTGAATGTGTCCTGATATCTACTTTGCATCACCTTTATGTCTTGGTGGAACTTTTCACCATGCTCATCACTGACATCCCCTAGATTGGTTGGAAAAAAATCAAGATGCGAATGCAGAAAGTGCATCTTTAGAGACCCCCCCATTTGCTGAGACTCTATTAGCATGTTTTCCACATACTCAGCATAGTGTTCAGCTCTATATTTGCCAAGAAAGTTCTGTACAACTAAAATAAATGCTTCCCACGCTGCAGACTCCAGTGAGTTCAGCTTATGTTTTGAACCCATCATCACGCATGAGTTCTCGAATTTTGGGTTCCATATAAATTCCTCCTTTGAGTTTAGCTTCAATTTTGTCAGCACCAAACTTCTCTTTTGTGTACTTGAAGCCATCACTGTTTTTATCTATGGCTTTGACAGAGTTTCATATGTAGTAGCAGAAGGTAGACATTTTAAGCAGGTTGCACATTGTACCTGCCAACTCTAGGCTCCTGTCGCCCAGGGGGCCAGTATCATCACGGCTGTTCCAAAGACACAAGAAAACACACACGTTTTCGTGTACCCTGGCTGCAATCAGAGCAGGAGAGAAATAACTTTGAGATCAGCACAAATTTTCCATTTATGATCCGAATAACTCGTCACTTCCAAAAGGAGTTCCGTCGACTCGTACGCCTCTTCCGAGCCGACTGCGCGAGCTATAGGAACCGAAGGATTTTGGTTACCATGACGGAACAGCGCAGCTTTAAGGCTTGGTTTGCCAGAGTCTCTGAATGGCCTCCATTCATCGGTCACGTGCCATAACCCAAAAACACCAGCAAAATGGCTTCCAGATTTGAAATCCGCGAGCGAAATAACAGAAAGTAAGGATGAGTTCTGTACGATTGGCAATTTCTACTATAAATTAATTTTAAGTTTACAAATATGGAATATCTATTTTATAAATTAAGCAAATTAATGTCGTTGCACGTTCCTTGTTAAGACCGCTAGCCGGAGGTGAATAACAATACAATAGTGGTACTATATACCTCAACAGAAAATAGTTCCGTGGGCCACCTTACCTCCTGTACGTCTGTTGTCTTACTCCGCCGCACTGTTTGTGAGGGGACGTGGAGGTTACTTCTCCGGAGGCCATTATGAATTAAGCTCCTTCCACCCCATCGCCGACAGACGTAGACGATATCACCACCGAACTTCGTCCTGTTCCATTCTGTTTATTTCACTAGGGAGAAGGAAGCCCGGTGAATTGAGAGAAAGTAGCAATGGCGTCGTCAGAGTGCGTTATGTCCTCTTATCGGGTGAGTAAATCCTGTCGTAATCAGCAGGGTTGGAATGGGCTGAGTCGTTACTGATGCAGCTGTGAGATTCCAGAATTATAAAAACACACAGAACCGATAGATACAATATCCGTGCCTTAAATTAGGGGGGGCGGGGAATAAACGAGTAGGTGGGGGCGGCGGTTCGCCAACGAGCGTACATTAGCTGCTACCACCACGGACGCTGCCTGGGTAAGCCTGTTGACAGGTTATGTCGGACCTCGAGCAGACTAACACAGCCTCGACAATATGAATTAAAGAAACAACCTCCTCCGGATAAGACAAAACAAAACGACTAAGGTCCGACTTGAGCGAGATAAACCGAGTCGGAACATGTAGAGTTCGTGGTGGAAAGAGTAATTCGGATTTACATGGCCGTCGAGTAGAAGACGGACGAAGCTGCGCTGAAGGAATATGGCAGACGGTTTGTCTCTCGTGGAAAAGTTGGTGCAGAGGGTGGTGACAAAAGTACCTTGAAGATTATAGAGAGATGTACTATAGAATTCGAATCTGCTGACCATTAGTTTTTTTGTTTTTTTTAGTTAATGTTCATAAGAGATGGAGATGTTGGCCTTGAGTGGATTCCGATGGCGAGATTCTCAAAACTATGGACGTCTAATGCACTGGGTGGGACTGGAGCAATTTGGTGCTGTGATCTTATTTTGATCATATAAAGGGGTTGACTCGTCCATAAATGACTTCTTACATTGTAACTGAATTAGAAACTACATTATCTCTGTAGTTGTCCGTTCTAGGATTGATGCTGGCAGGAAATCTTTTCTTTTTTTAAAAAAAAAAAAAAATCAATTTGAGGCAACAAAAAGTTTAAATTGATAAATCAACGCATGGAAAAGAGTTTAGCTGCTTCGTTTTGCTTTTAGATTTATGCTTTTTTACTATATATTTACTATTAAATCAAGAAAGAGAAAAACGTGCTGCTTAAAGTAATCTTCATTCAGTGTTCCACTGTCTAATTAAGACAGTTGAAAGACTCTACTCCTAGTAGAGAAAGTGGATTTCTGCTGTTACATGTGTATAATAATAATAAAAAAAAACAACTGCTGTCCAATATGACTCTACATCTGAGCAGATTGCAAAAGATTTTATTGAAAAGGCAGAAGCTATTTTATTAGCCTGTTAAAACAATCCAGCAATGTATGTATCTGTAGTGGAAGTAATTAAGATCTTGATTGTTCTTCGTGCAGTAATTGTAGTAAGGTAGAAATTGTGCATTTTTATGGAAACAAAATTCTTAATGCATTTTATAAATTCTCTTGCACTTAAAGGCTACAAAGATTTTTACAACTTTAAAGAATGAATGGATAAGTAAACCAACAAAATGAATCCATATTTGCTCAACCTTATCTACTTAAATTGTTTGCATTGTTGAAAGAAAGCTGTAAAACATTTCACTAATCCTTAACTAAATGGACTTATTAAAATTAACAGATTTTGAAAATGAAAATAATTTGAGTAAAAATAGTATAAATCTCTTGCTTTAGTGAAAATTAAATGCATTTTTGAATTTTTATATTTAAGACTGAGCATATAAAAAGTTTGAAATTCGTTTTTTTTTTTACAAGCCTTAATCTTTAGTTTAACTCATAATGACTGTTCAAATGCATTTACCATAATTTACAGGTTATAAGATGAGACCTTTTTTACTGGAAACCTGGGCTCTGCATTATATATAATCCAAATTGATTTATACTTGGATATAATTAAAATTTCTCAACATTGAAAAAAATGTGCTAAACCCAAAAACTTAGCTATAAAGTTCATTATGAAACTGTTTGGTGAACACTGTTTTTTGCAGTAGGACCGGTGTTCCTTAAAGTATATTTAATTATCCAATTGATAACAACCCACCGCCATCTTGATCTGTTTCAATCTTAATTGTGAGTATAAAAGCCCTTATTCATTTTGAAAATTCCACCTGTTACTTCATGTAATTCCTACACAGCAGCTTCAAACTGTTAATTAATTAAATTTGTCAAGGAAAATGGAGGGAATATGGCTGCTGATTGTAGGTATGATAACTGAAAGATATGTCTGGGAATGGCACACGGCAAAGAATTCTCTGCACAAAACCAAAAAAAAAATATTAAGAAAGCCAGCAAATCAATGGTTTATATATACTGAGATGGAAAAACAGAGCACACAGAAGAGTGTCTTATCACAAGTGCCTCATTATTGCAGATTTAACTCTGTTCAAGTGAGATTAAAAGCAAAACAAATCACCTCTAAGCTGAAAGTGGAGAACTTTGTAGGTACTCCATGGCATTTCCACTTTATGCATCATGACCATATCCCAGAAACTTCCTGAAGACTTCAAAGTAAAATTTAGATAAATTTTGAAAATTTGTCATGACAAAGATAATAGAGAAAGACAATATCGAAACGTTGAACATCATCGATATGGATAAAGTACCATAACATTTGATATACCTATGACAAAAACTAGACAAAAAGGAAAAGAAACTGACCATTGGAACAAGAGAACAAAAAATCCAATTTTACAATGGATTTGACATGTAATGCTAACAGCAGGAAGTTACCCATTGGTAATATTTTAAAAAAAGACAATGCCAAAAAATTTAGTGAGTGATGTTGGGGAGGTAAACTTGAAAGGATGGACATTGACATGGTGGAAATATGGCTAGATAAGTGCTACTTATGTCAGGCTGGTGGATTTTCCAGACAAATATATGCTAACTGTAGATTGTGTGCACACCAGTGGAGAAACCAGCTAGAGTGGCTGGAAAGAGGACTGTCTTGGGTATCATACCTGAGGTGATGACAAAATTTTTTATAGCCATTGGACATTTCTGTCAATAGATGCTTCAAGTTTAAGCTGAGACATGGGAAGCATGGATGTCCACAGGTGAACGGTTTCATTATTAGGGCCGTATGCATTATGCTTTGACAATGACACAGCAGATCAAAAACACATGAAACTGTGTGGTCTAGACAGCTACTATTAATGGCTTCATCAAAGCTTATTCAGCAGCTTGAAGGATGATCAGAATGAAGACAATTGCACAGCAGGTGAAAAACTTTACACCTAGTCTGTCCCTGAGTTTGCTGCTATCTCCCACTCAGACACTGAAGATGAGGAAGCTGAGTTGTGAGATGGTGCTTAGTAAGTAATAAAAGAATATAAATTGTGAACCTGTTTTATTTATTATTCTATAACTGTTATACTACCTGAATGTTATCTCTAATATCAGTGTGTTATTAAAAACTATATTATGAGTTGAATGTTTGCAGGAAATTTCAAAGTAGTCTCCATGATTCAAAACACATCAAAAAATTTATTTTACTTATGAATTCAGAGGATTTATTCACAAATTACTTCATTGATAAGTTCAAAAAAGCTCATCGGTATTTAAAAGCATGGGACTGGCATACACATCATTCTTTTTTCTGCTGTTTTTTAAAAATTTAGCATGGCATTCTGGATAGTTTTGGTCCACTACCTTATTTTATCTAGCTTTCTCTAAATTTCCCATTTTTACTTAAATTTTCTCAATCATGGGGAGTACTTGGAAATTCTTTGCAACAAGTTCTCCAGTCAGCTTAGGGGTGATTTGTTTCAATTTTAATATCAGTTGAGTTAGTTTCCTGACATATGGCATTTTGTGATAACACGCACTCTTCTAATCTTCCCTCTGTTTTCCTTAGAGGCAGGCACCCATGATTTGCTTCCTCAGTGTCTTTCTTTTTATGTCATGCACAGATCATCCTTTGCCATGTGCCAAATTCTCAGACACATTTTTCACTGTTAGCATTACCTACGATCAGCAGCCACATTCCCTCCATTTTCCTCAGAAAATTTTATGAATTAACAGTTTAAAGCTGCTGCATATGAATTACATGATGTAACAGGTGACATTTTGAAAATGAATAAGGGCTTTTATATTCTCAATGAAGATGGTGGTGGTTTGTTATCTACACTTTAATGAAAAATGAACCCTGGTCATACTGAACTAAAAAAAAAAAATGGCTTTTGTCAAGTGGTATTGAGAGAGCTTGATTTTATCCATGTATAAGTCTATTTGGATTTTAAGACTAGGTCTGGATTTCTGGTAAAAAAAACAAAAAAGCATCTTGTCTTATAATCCAGAAATTCTGGTACTTCTAGTCATTCTAACTGAAAATGGCATTGACAAGTAAAAAAGAGAGTTTGTCACTGCAGGAGAATTTGTAAGTTATACAACTAATAAATTAATATTCATTCTGGAATTCTGAGCTGAGCTCCTATAGAAGCCAGCCTCTGATTGGATGCCCTATGCGCCCACGTTATAGATTCAATGATCCAATCAGAATAATTATTGCTTTTTTTTAAGCTCTGTCTTTGATAGTAGAAATCACAAACTTAAAAAATGTTGTAAAATTTGCTTTTAAACCAAGTTGTAATCTTTTGAAGATGTACTTAGTTCATAGATTTTTCTTTGATACAAAAGGTTTATTAAAATGCTTTTCTTTTTCAATTTAGACGTAATAATTAGGGAAGAAAATTTGTGTATTGATAGATAACTAAAGCATATTTTTCCCCAAGACATGACCCTCATTGAATGTCTTAAGCAAAAATGAGTTTGAGAGCCATACATTTTAGTATATGTAGGGCCTGGTAATTTGTACAGGATAACACTATTGACATATAACTTCAAAAATTTTGTTTTCGTGTGTTTAGTAACATTGTAAAACTGATACCACTAGGATGTTCCTACATGACTGCAAATTAAAAGCGTCTTGTGTCTTTCATCTTGTAGTCAGTAGAGTTGGTAACATTTGTGTAGATTTAAAGTTGCTTGCTTGTTCTCAAGTATGCTGCTTAGTTTCATAATCTGGTCATACCTTTGCTAGTTTTTGTTGTTGTCCAAATATTTCAGTACAGAATTGATGACTAACCTACCTTTAAAAAAAAAAAAAACTAGTAATACTGTATTATGCAGAAAATTAATAATTTTGAAACTCCTTTCAGTATATAGGGATAAGGTCTTAATCTGGTGATAGTTGCTATTGTTTTTTAGCTCATACAACTATGTACAATTTAGGAAACCTTCAATGTTTGTTTCTGTTTTATTTAAAATTGCAGTAAAATACAGGTACAGGTAAAAAATGTCATGTTAGATTTTTATTTATTTATTAGCAATTTATTTGAGATGATATGAAATTAAATTGAAAATCATTTGTCATGTTTGTTTTTTTCTTAGCAATAATAAGATTTAATTTAAAAAAAGAAAAAGTATGTATTTAATATTAACCTCAAACTAAGTACACAGTAACTGTTGATTGCTATCAGAACTTGTCTTCAGATATACTATTTTCTTGAAAACTACTTTTAAACAGCAAAAATGGCTACTTTTTCCTGACTTTTGTACCTAAATGATATAAAACCTGATTGTAATTACATAGGTTCCTTAAAACTAATTCAGTTTATTATTATTTTTTTTTACCTTTAAATATGTTTTCTGATGGTGAATAGAAAATGGATTTAGGGGGAAATTGCCAAAATAACAGTTTTATAGTTTGCAGGTGGCTAAAAAAAATTCCAAGTGAGTAAATACTTTGTGTGTGTGTACTACATTTTAGTTTTGTGTTCTGTTTTCATCTCTCGATAAAAATTTAAAAAAAAAACTTACATTTTTATTGCTGATTTATGGAAATGTGCTGTTTAGTTTTGTTTACTCAGATCAACCAAGATTCATTACTTATCTTCCCAGTTTAATTAGATTGCATTGAGATGTTGAATTACTGATAATTTGGGTTTCTTAAGAGGTAACATTGTTGTACTAAAATGTATTTTATTAGAAACCATTAATAACCTCCATCTCTCTCTCAAACGTTTTTGTTCAAATGTTGCAGTGGTGGACAGTACTATCCTTTCCATGCCTCTGTATTTTGGTATGTTTTAATTTACTAGTAAGTAAAAGTTTTCCTTTTTTATTTAATATATGTATATTTGATCAATGTTTAGTAATTACTGGATTTTTCTAAAGGATGATGTAAAGGTGCATTTAGCTACATTCCGAGAATATTTTTGGTTTTAATTTCCATTTATAAGAGATTTTAATACCCTGACATTCTCTGCAACATGCTGCCTTTTTAATAAAATATAGACTGCCATTGATTGTTTTATTTTTCATTAAGATTTTATTGAAAAACTGTATAATATGACATTTGTATTTAATAAAAAATTTTTAATAATTTATAACCCATGATAATAATTACTATATAAGAAAGATTAGTGGACCTGCGCTGGGACCAATGTATCTGTACAGACTGATGTTCAACACTGGAGCTCGCCACCAACAACATGAAGTTGCATCTCCTTATCCAAGGGTGATAGGTAAAAGCTCTTGATTAAAAGGAAAGAAAAAAACTGTTTTAGAATGAGCTAAACACACATGTTCTGATGCAACATGACATCTAATTTTTTCAAATTAAAAATTTATTTTACTAAAAATATTTTCAAATATTAAAATTTCAGCATTCTCCAAATTCTTTTTCCCACCTTGGCAATGCTGCATAGAATTCAAATTAAAAAAGAAGCAACAAATACAAACAGTTAATTAGCATTTAAAGAATTTAACTGAAAGAAATGGAACTGTAAAGTCATATCTTATATAACAAAGAGGCTAAATAGGTGTTGTTTACCCAGATGTTTTACTTGTGCTAGTGTCCTAAAAATCATTCGTTAGATAAACAAAATCATTCTACACCTCTGTTCATATTTAATTAAAAGGATTTTTAGAAACATCAACATATCATATGATGCTTAATACTGCCATGAATATCATTAACATTTTAAAAAAAATTAAATATATGTAGTATGGGTTGGGTGAGTATTCGAAATTAGAAAATATTTAATGCAATTTCACATTATATGGTGCACAGAAACTATACTTTTTTAATGTATGTATTTTAATAATTGCCTGGGCGTTAATAGAGATGGACAAAATCACAAATGTGGGTCACTATTTAAGGTTTAAGAAAGAAAAAAAAAACTGAACAGTCACAAAATGATTTTCTCTTTACTGTAATACTCCACAAACTTTTGAATATATTTAGCAGATTAGTGCAGTGTATGCGAACTCACTGAACATAGGCCATTGTCACAGGTTTGTTTCTTGATGGATCTAGCTTGTGTCAAACCAGTTTTGTCTATTACTCTTCTGAACTGGCCCCTTCCATCAGTGTTTAGCTTGATTTTATTTAACACTAAAGTTTCTGAACAGGGGTCATAGTAGGTTCTTTACCCAGTATACAAACAAGCCATGTGGAAGTTTGGAACCTCTCTGCTTGTATCTGATGGGTCAGGGTCAGAATACTAAGTGGTCAAGAACAATATTTTAACTAAAAAGACAAACAGTTGTTTGTTGAGCAAGAAGTGGGTGATTATTGGGATATCTTTTGATGAATCACTTTTATTTTAGACAGATTTTGACAATGTTAGAGTTGATTGGTTAACTATTTTAGATAGATGATTTTGAGTAAATATGGCACATGATAGTGAAATAGCTCATGAACTCCTCAGGGATCTAATTTTTAATATTTTTACATCCTAGATGAGTATAAACAATGTTATTGATGTATTTTTACAGAAAGTAGAGGATACGTCTGAGAATTTCTCATCACATTAGTAACTGGACTAACTAAAGAATGTTATATTTGACATTGCAGCATAGTCAAAGCGGAAGGAAGTACTATTTTTTGTCTTATTGATAATTTATATGACTTCACAGTAGTAGGTTTTTCTGTTATATTGATAAAACTAAAATGTAAATTAGCAAGAGAAAGTAATCAACTGACATTTTTTATGAAATGTAAAATTGGCCAATCGTTCTGAATAGTTTGCAGCTTAAGTCAGTTTTATGGAATATTGCAAATTACTGAAATCTTCGTTCAGCAGGGAAATAGCATCTTTAAAACAAACAAATAATTTTATGCAAACCAATCATTATAGATGCATTATACAAGCCTGAAACAGTGCCCTCAAGGGAAAATTAAGCAGAAAGAAGAACAAATATAAATATTTCAGCCAATATAAGTGACTGTATCTAACCTTCGTTGACAGATGCTAAAAAGGTGTTATCAAATGGCCCTAACTTTTCAGTAAGAATTAACAGCTGCCACGAAACTTTTAAAAACCTTCTGATGATGAAATAAATGTTTGCATAAAACTCATCTACAAAATGGCATTCTATCTCCAAAAAAGTACTAGTGGTTATTTCCTGCCAGCCTTAGTGGTATAATTACTTTCATAAAAATTTTAATACCCCAATACTTAGTGGTTCAATGCAATGGTTGTCTGAAAATAGGTTGCCATGCCCACTTATGAATGAGCTTATGCTTGATGGCTACTTAAATAGTCACATTTAGCCATGAAAATTCAAGGTAATAATGACTCATTTTTTTCAGAAATCACACTAAAGAAGCAAATCTCTTACCATTTGCAAATAAGCCTACGTGATACCTACATGGATGATCTAAGAAGATCCACATTAGTTTTATAATCTTTAGGTACAAATATGAATTAAGCAGAATTCAGTCATTGTGTCTGCAAACAAGGCAGGAATTAAAAGAGGGTCAGTTTACAGAAGAAAACTCTGCCTGGCTGCTCCTTGATAAGTTGTTAAACTGAACCCCTCTCTGAGACAGAATTACATGCAGCACGTCAAGCAGTAGGATTGGTGCATACCTCTAGCCTTCAGTTGACAGAGTTGAAGGACCATAGAAGATACTTAATACAGAATAACCATATTTGGCTGGGAGTGTATGCACAGGGCTGAGGAGCTGGGGTCTTCTGTAAATATTTTTTAAAGCTGATTGCTCAGCAAATACTACAGGCAGGTATGCATTAACTTTGCAAAATGGGAAATGATGGAATTTATATGAGGCAAGAGTTTGGTGCCTAATTGTTGGATGAAGATGCCATTACAGCCCTGGGATTACTGTCAATTTCTGTAATTTCTCACCTGGAGTTTGTTTTTTTATTATTAGTAGTATAGAGATCCTTATGAATTATTCAACAGGAAAGCAGGTTGGTACTTAATAATATTAACCAAGTTAGTGAAAATGGCTTATTTAAAAAGAGTGGCTTACCTGAGAGCCTATACACACACACACACACATATTCCTTTTACAAATGTTAATCAATTATTAGCAGTTTTATGTGTTTAGGTGGCAAAAATTAACAGGAATTGTAATTTCTTTTGAGGATCGCAACATTTTTTTATTTATATAATCTGTGGATAATGATGGTGTTTTGTGAAATAAGTATTTGATATCGTCCAGTAGTTGGATAGCTAACTTTCTCTCATTATTGACTATTGAAAGTTTATCTAATGCTTCTGTGAATACTTCAAAAGAAACATGTTTTAGCTAGGATAATGTTTTTTTCAACATCTGTTCTTTTGTTCATATTCTCTAATTTAAGGAGAGAATTCATTTATTACATCTACAGTTTTATTATCATGGACTTACGGATATAGTATGCTTCTCAATTTGTTTGCTCTGGTCTCTGTGGCTTGCACTGTTCTGCATAGGCCATAGTCCAGATCTCTGATCAACGGCCCTTCGGACTTTCTCTTCACCCCACTCATCCTCCACTCCTGTTGTTTGTAACAAAAATGTGGAGACCATTGCCAGTAATGTAGATAGGTTCTCATGAAAAGATTTGAAACTTGATGCTGTGTTTTGAACTGTTTTTTTTTAGCTTGTATGTTGTAAATAAACTCTTTATTCCTACATTTGTAGTTTTTCCTCCTCCTAAGAATTTCGAAAAAATTATACCTGTAAGAGAGGCGAGTTCAGCTTGTCCAGAGCACAGTGTATTCACTGACATCATGACATCACACAAAATAAACTCTGGAAAGTCAAAGTGTATGATCAATTTTGATTTGCATGCTAATGTTTCATCTTTAATACTTTACTAAATCCATGTCACAATATCTCTGTCTTGTTGTTCAGTGTATTTAGGAAGCTGCTGAGATATCCTCAAAGGCCCAATTAATAATTACTGAATAAAATTTTCAATTTTCAACATCAAAGTGCATTATATCAAATAAAGAGAAAACAAAACCATGCAATTTATTTAAAATGCTGCCAATATGTGACTTAAACCTTTTCATTCTACAAATTATTACTAATGCAACGTAATCCTTTTGAATTTATGAAGAAGGTTATCTGCTCTTATGTGGGGCTGAGCATCAGATGCTGAATCCTGGGGCTTTTCTTAATATCACATTAATAAAAGAAAAAAGTTGGGAGCTGCATGTGTATTGTATAGTTTTAACAAAATCTATGCATTATCAGCAGTGAGTGTGTTGTACAGATTTCCTTGTGACA